>MEHQ01002504.1:114613-125643 GCA_008828725.1 Saccharina japonica
ATCTTCCCCCCCCCTTTCCCTCCCCTCGCGTTTTTCGTTGTTTGCCTCTTTTTTTCTAGTAAATTTTCGGGGCGTCACGTAATCCGCCAATAATAATGCAGATACCTGTGTACACACGATTCTGGCACGTTTTGCGTCATGGTGGCGAGCATGTTGCTCATCTTTAGGTTTGCCCGTTTTTCAAATTACACAGTGCAGCTATCGAAGTGCCGAAGCCGTCGCTATTTTGCTGAGGAGATGGTAGTTCGGTTGGCATCAGCAGCCGGCAGCAAGTTGTTCCCTTAGTAGAACGGGTGCTGTTGTGAGTCACCGTGGACTGATCATGTCGTTTGGCTCTTTTTTTTTTTCTTGGTTCTGTCCCAAAAATGGGTTGTGTTGAGTGGTTTGGTTGAGTGTGTTTTGGTTGATTGGTCTGATTGTCTTGGTACTGATGGTCGGCTGGTTTCATTGGTTTGGTTAGTTATTGGGCGGTGAATTATTTGACTTTAAACCTATTGTGTTTGATTGGTTGAATGATTGATTGACTGATTGTGATTGCTAACTCGGAATCGCTAAATTGACTGTGGAAATACTTGATCGATCGTGGTGGTGGATTTGCTTTTTTGCTGAATTGCTCGGTTCACGTGCTTTGATTGCTTGAATGCTGCTGGTTGTTTGATTGATTGAGCTGGTATATGATGGGTTGATTAGGCTTTGATTGATTGATTGATTGCTTGGTATATTTGATAGGATTGATTGCATGGATTGATTGGTTGATTGGTTTGATTGGTTGACTGCATTCGGTGGCCCGGATGTGGTTAGCCACCTCGCAGCATGAGTGTCAATTATTGTTTTTCGAGCGTGGTTCGGGGTGGGAAAGCGCGAAGGGGGGGGAGGTAATGGTTGTGAGAACGGCCGAACGCTGCAGAATTTCATACTAAATGATGATGGGCACGCACGATAAGCAGAGGACACTATTAATACGTGTATTCAGACACACCTCATCTGGGATATTTACTCGCATGGCAGTGCAGCTATGGCTAAATACGTTATTGAAATTTGATTAGTGGTCCCTCTATAGTGGCCGGTTGAGGTTTGCGTTTGCGGCTATACGTAGTGCGTGTGGAATCAGCTGACGGCAGATGGGATTCAGCGCAGGGTGATAGTGTAGCGAGTAGGGCACGGTCATGGCGCAGCTTCAGTGGCCGATTAGTTGACTGCGCATGCTGGCACTATTGAGGGACCGTGCATACTGCACATGCATGCAGTGCAGGCTACATGTATAGGGCTATCCATAATATGGTGTTGGCGTACATGCCGTGCACAGGTTACTGCTTTCCCTCCCCCCCATCCCCGGCTTTGCCACTACCTTCCCTCGGTGTAGCAAATCCCGAGCTCGAGGCGGATTCGGGAAGAACTATAACAGCAGCAGACAACCGTACCTCCTCCCCCGTCTCCACTTCCTCCCCCATGCCCACCTCCTCCCCTATCCCCACACCCCCCCCGGCCTCGCCACTGCCTTCCCACAGTTTAGCAAACCCCGAGCTCGAGGCGGGTTCGGGGGTATCTACAGCAGAAGCAGACCTTAGCCGATTTTTCGACTGCGGCGGCGGACGCGACGGCGGCGGTGGCAGTGCCTCGTTAGCCAATAGTAAGCCCCGCCTACCCCGGCGCGTTCTTCTAGCTGGCGCGCCTTCGGAAGGAAAAATCTCGGAAGTATCTTCGGGGTCACCGGAAGGAAATTTCTTGGAAGCATCTTCGGGGTCACCGTCTGTGAGAGAGGTTTCTTCCCGCGAGGGATTGGCGGCCGGTGCTTGCTCGACTTGGAATATCGGCTCTGTGTATCTCCTTATGGCCACCCCTGGGGGGGGGGGGGGGGGGGGGGGGGGGGGGGGGGGGGGGGGTGTACTCATGTTGTGCACGGCCGTAGTCATATGACCATAGACCCTCGCATCCCTACAATGCCGGGACGGAGCGCGTTGGGTTTTCACCAACCAGGCAGACATTTCTTGCATCAAGCGGGGGAGGGAGGGGCAGAGGAAGACGGAGACGGGAAGGGGGATGGTGTCACTTCTCCGATCAGAAGCGACAAAATGCGGTGCAAACCACCTTAGTTCACTATTCTGCCCCCATTTAGTTTATTTGCACTACCGACTGGTGCTACGTATGGTAGGGGGGGGGTATATACTATATACCCCCAATTTTTATATACTACCTCGTTTAGGCCACTCGGGAGAACGGCTTAATATATACTATATACCTCACTCAAAAATGGACTTGAAAACATTTGTTTTTAGCGTAGCGTAATAGACAAAACACCATGGTGGTGTCTATCGTGGAAAACCAAAAAGGAAAAAAGACATACTACTGGCAAGAACTAAAGGTGGTCATTCGGCCGAGCTGAAACTAACGGCACTCCAAAAAGTGTGCTAGCAAATGCCTGCCTGGTTGGTGAAAACCCGACATGCTCCGTCCCGGCATTGTAGGGATGCGAGGGTCTATGGTCATACGCCTACGGCCATGCACGGCATACGGCTTATGAGTACACCCGCCCCCCACCGTACCGCCAGTCTACCCTTCCCCAGCCTCCTCCCTCTCGTAGCTCAGGCACGCCTTCCGCCCCCCCCCCCCCCCGCTACGTACCGTGCCTGCCCTTTAGCTTTTATCGCGGAGACTTCGGCCTTTTCTTCCCTCGTCCACTCGAGACCGAATTGTTGCGTACACAAGACACTATTCAATATTACGGGGGGACATACATATACTAATCAAAACCAAAATATGGCGTGTAGCACATTAGGGGGGATGTATGATTTTTTGGCTCCATAGTACAAAACATGATGTGTAGCACATTAGGGGGGATGTATAATGTTTGGGTCCATCGTACCAAATATGGTGTGTACCACCTTAGGGGGGATGTATGACTCTTGGGTCCATCGTGGGTTCTGATTACCATTATTATCACAATAGCCCACCCGGAATAGGGGTAACTATAAAATCGTGTAGACTGGTCGGTGTTACTTTGCCAGGTTACTTGCCCCGTGGCTACGTACAGTACGTCTTCTTTTTTCTGTATAGCCTTGAAGAGATATTTTTTAAGTTTATTTTGTGCTTGCCCCCCGGTGGCTACGTACGAGTAGCTGGCATATACGTACGAGGAACGAACGCCTATAAATACTGTTGATGCTCTCCCTTTTCAGCTTGCGACACCCCCCGGGATTTCAAGCCAACCACAATCAATCCCGAAGGAGAGCTTTGTAGGTAATATTTCGGGTGGGGCTGTTGTTGTAAGAATAATCATGACCAAATATGGTTTGTCAACACAGGGGGATACAGGATATTTGGGCCCAATATGGATTATAATTACTGTCCACCAGGTATGGTTCCCCGAAATAGGCGTTTTCTGCGTCGATATTTACACGGCAAGAAAAGCATCCCTTGGGGGAGAGGGGGGGTACTCATTAGCCGCATGTCATGCAATTCATAGCCGTAAAGCACCGTATATAGACCCTTGCATCCCTACAATGCCGGGACGAGGAAAGCCGGGCTTTCACCGACTAGGCAGAGGCATTGATTGCACCAAGCGCGAATCACCGTGAGGTTTTGGGGCGAGTCGCGTGAAAGGTGAGCTGCATCCTACTAAGACCCGCTTGCGAGGCGGACTTTCTTGCATATGGGTGACAGCGTCGATTGAGTTGATGAGAGGACGAGGGGGGGCCAGGAATAGGAGCAGGAGGAGGATGAGGATGCGCGGAGCCATGCACTTTTTGAGCCCAAACAACTAACACTGACCGGGCTCCTCAATCGAAAGGAGCTTCAACCCAGCATCTTCGGATTCACAATGCCTCATTTTTCAATTTGTGTACGTACCTGTCCTGTCGTAGCTTACCATTCGACTTACTAGTAGTATATAGCTTCTCGCGTGAGGGGCCTCAGATAAATAAGGAGCTATCCTTCTAAGGCAAAACAGCCTCGGAGGAATAAGGCTACCCCTGCGATAAGGCAAAACAAACTCACAAAATATGGAGCTACCCCTATACGGCAAAACAGCCTCAGAGAAATAAGGTGCTACCCCTACAAGGCGAAACAGCCTCAGAGAAATAAGGTGCTACTCCTACAAGGCGAAACAGCCTCAGAAAAATAAGGTGCTACCCCTACAAGGCAAAAAACCCTACCGTAGCATATGCGGCAGACACATGGTGTCACCTGAAAGTCATCACGCAGAGGCCCCAGAGCAGACTTTTCCGTACGCCGTGCCTGTCCACGACGCCCTCCGCCTTCATCGCCGTCATGGTGTAGAGCACGTTGGGCAGCACCAGCACGAAACCGATCGTCCTCGGAGAGGTGGAAAGGGTTTGCTCCAAGTGCGGAGCTAGCGTGACCTGTTAAGCCGTCATAGGGAGGGGGAAGGAAAATAGTTCAAGACCGGGGAGGGCGGCGGGCGTTCTTATTCGTTGCTTGCTTTCGTCAGCTGACCATCGACCACGCATCCCTTTCGAGACGGAGTACCGTCCCTACAACCTGAAAGAGGCACCTCCAACAGTTGGGCGCTCATCACGTTGTGTCCATATATTACGTTGAACATTCTAGCTAAAACCATCGCCTTCCTGTCTCGCGCTGTTGCGACCGAGGTGTGTGTGTACTCATTATCATGCATTGCCGTAGTCGTATGACCATAGACGGTGGGGGGAGGGGCTGTATTCATGTCATGCATGGCCGTAGTCGTATGGCCATACGTCGTAGGGGAGGGGGGGGAGCTCATGTGTTGCTTGCCTCAATAATCAGTTGATCATTGCCAACGCATCCCTTTCGAGACGGGGCACCGTTCCTCACTCCTAATATACACCTCTGATATCTGAACACTCATCATGTTTGTTTTTCATTTTCATTGTCTTATCCGGGGGCGCGGGGGGGGGTAGGGGGGGGGAGACGGAGAGGGTCCACTCGGCATTTTCAACGCTCGCCGTGTTATATCGAATTTCGCCAACTCGCCCTTTCGTGCTTTCCGCAACGTCAGGAGACAGAAACAGAAGTGCCTTCTTAATCGACCGTTTCGCTCAACCATTTTGGGACCCAGGTACAGTGAGTGGGGATCACGGTTTAAGAGAGGAGCGTGTGTGTCAGGCCTGTTTGGCGTCTCTTAACCCCGAAATACTCTCAAACCGGAATGTGTGTTATATGCATACGTACCTGGTAGCTTTTGCTACGGCTGTGCTAAGCCGTGCGGCCTCTTCTAAACACGAACTTCACCTAAACCGGGATGTGTGTGTGTCAGGCCTGTTTGGCGTCTCTTAAACCCGAATTAATTTTAAACCGGAATGGGTGTTATATATACCTGCTACGTACCTGGTGGCTTTTGGTGCGCCTGTGCAAAGCCGTTCGGCCTCTCTTAAACACGAACTTCATCCAAACGGGGGGGTGTATCAGGTACCTCTCAGTATGGCCGTACCAATCCATTCGATCTTTATTAACCCCTTAAGAACTGGTCCACGAATTTGTGGACAAACTACTTGGAACTCGTGTGGGAAAAGTGTTTCAGTTCTGCATGGGTTGAACCCGAACTCTCTTAAACCGGAATGGGGAATATGCATATTTTAGTACAGCCGTGCCAAGCCATAAGACCTCTCTAAAACCCGAAAATGATTAAAAGCCGGAATGGGTGTTATACAGCGTTTACTATAGCCGTGCCAACCCATCCGACCTAACCAGTACTTCTTTAAACACCGATAGCTCTTAAATCGTGACCCATAAATGTACTCAAGAGACAAGTACGAGTACGGTGTTTATCAACCGTCTGTTGGAGGAAGAGCGCACATGTAACGACAGCACACCAAGCATTCATCGACCTTTCCGCGTGTCGTGCAACATTCACTTCCATCTGTTGCCCTTCACACACGCCTCGTACCTCACCAGCCCGGGCTGCTTTGTGTGTCCTATGGTTGATGATGTAACCGTCATACCATACGTATACCTTCTTTCTTGGCCCTCCGGGACCGCAAAGGGCTTACAATATCGGAAATGAAACGCCCGACTTTCCGCCAGCAGGGTCGTCCGTCTATCACCAATCCCGCACTATAAACTAAAACCACGGGAATGCACTACAATGCAGGACACTTGCGAAGAAAACGAGCGATAATAAAGACAGACCGAGATATATCTACAGGAAACATGGGAATTTTGGGAGTCACTATAGGGAAGTTAGTGTAGAACGAACCCCTTCTCAGGTGTGAAATACAGCCTGGAACAGCGCTTTCCTGTTTAGTTTTAGGTGTCCGGTATCGCTGTACTATAGTCAGGGGGGAAAGAGGGTGCGGCGCCCCCCCCCCCTCTCTACCACCACCACCACCACCACCACCACCACCACCACCACCCGAAACAAAGCAAAAAAACAAACACACGTCCTGGTGTGTCGGGTAGCGTATATACGTACCTCAAGGAAGCCGATGACGCCGTAGTTGTACGCCGTGACGAAAGCCCCCGCCAGCACCCCGCGATTTCTCGCGACTTTCCGAAAGGAAAGCTTGGACCTCGACCCCTCGTCGCCAACGCCGCCCTGACACCAACAACCGAAGCCAAGAGACAAAAAAAAAACGACCAGGAAAGAACAGACCGTGCCCCGATTTTTCCGGGAAAATTACTTGCTGGGTAAAAATGTGGACACATATTGAAAACAATGGTTGGCTCTCGGGTCTACATCGCCGATGCTCCTCTGACGCCAGACTACGCCTAAAGGTCAAACATGCAAGAACCGACCCTGCCACGATTTTTTCCGGGAAATTTCTCACGTCACACATGGGCATGTCGTATATTGTGAAGATTTTTAAACTTCAGGCATGCGAGAACCGACCTCCTCACGATTTTTTCGGTAAACTTATTGGGTTACACACGGATATACATGTAACAGTGTGAAAAAAAAAGTTAAGACCACAAGAAAGCCGACCGCAAAATCAAATGACCCCTGGAGAAACATGCCTGTCGTCTCTATACACAGATTCCTTGCCACTCGCATACCATAACCATCTCGTGCACCTCGTACACTCAACAAAACGGCCACCTCTTCCCCCTTCTTCCTCCACACCTGCCCCACCCCGAAAGCAGCAGCAAAAACAATGGCCCCCCTTCCCCCCCCCCCCGCCTCCAACCCCCCACGGAGCATATTGCAGGCACCCCCCCCCCCTTCCCCCCCCCCCCGCCTCCAACCCCCCACGGAGCATATTGCAGGCACCCCCCCCCCCTTCCCCCCCCCCCCGCCTCCAACCCCCCACGGAGCATATTGCAGGCACCCCCCCCCCCTTCCCCCCCCCCCCGCCTCCAACCCCCCACGGAGCATATTGCAGGCACCCCCCCCCCCTTCCCCCCCCCCCCGCCTCCAACCCCCCACGGAGCATATTGCAGGCCCCCCCCCCCCTTCCCCCGTGCTCCGCCTCGAAAAGGGCACGTGGTCAATGGTCAAATAACCGAGACAAGCAACAAACGAGCACGCACCCTCCCCTTCCCGCCCTCTTCCCACCTCCCCCCCATCCCCTCCAGAAAAACGCTTCCCTATATAAACAATGTTTCCTCACCCTGTCAGCGCGCGCAAGATGTGCCACCCTAGGCGCGAAGAGCAATAAAATCAGCGGAAACGCCGCTGCGACTAGGAAAACCGATGAAACGCCTCCGAAGGGAACCACCAGACACCCCAAGGGGGGTCCGAGGACCAGGGCCACCCCGGACCATACCTGGAATATAGTTTTGAGGGGAGAGGGGGATGGGGGTGGAGCAAATATGTTATATTAGGAGACCGCGGGCGGTGCCTTGACAGACCACCCCCCTATAGTAAAACTAGTATAGTAGACCGCGGTTTGACCCCTTGACTGACGGCCTTGTACAAAAACATTAGTATAATAAGGCCGTAATAGACCCCTTGACGCCGGTTTGACTCCTTGACTGACCACCCCGCACACTAAAACAGGTGTATAAAGGCCAAAAGCGACTCCCTTGACGCCGGTTTGACCCCTTGACTGACCGCCCTCCACAATAAAACTAGTATAATAAGGCCGTAATAGACTCCTTGACGCCGGTTTGACTCCTCGACTGACCGCCGCGCACACTGAAACTGATGTATGAAGGCCAAAAAGAGACTCCCTCGACGCCGGTTTGACCTCTTGACTGACTAATTCCCTGCTATAAACGCCTTAAATGACTGCAAAACCCCAGAAAATAAGGCACCACCCCTCAAGAGGTATTGTTGCGTGATGAGCCGTGCTGCGGAAGGGGTGTTGCAATTTTGAGAGCTCAAACGTTTCTTCGCACGACGGCGAGGAGTTACGTACCCAGCCATTGCAAATTTTGACCCGATGTTGTATTTTATAGTTTACAAAACCATTCCGTTCGATACCTGTAAAACCGTACCTGCGTAGGCAGGTTGGTGTTGCAACTCTTTTTTTTCGCAGGTTCGGGGACATAATGTTCGGGGTTGGAACACAGTCTAAAAAAACTAGAATAGAGGACGAGAAATGTAGGGGTATGTGATATGCTGCTCTCTCTCAACGTGGTGTCATGCCCGCTTGCGGTGGTTTGTCTCCCAGTAGTGGCTCAAATATTTGCACGGCTTCCTTGACCTGCCCCCCCCCCCCCCCCCCCCGGCGCGGCACCACGCAGCGCAAATACAACAGCACAGAGCACAAGCACCACACCCACGCGTACCCCCCCAAACCGCGCCGCCGCCCACCACTGCGCCGTCGCGCGGCTACCACTACACACCTACGTACACTACCACGCCCGATAATACCACCGCCCACACACTACCGCCGCCCCCCGCCTTCAACAGCCAACACCACGTACGCGCTCCATCCCCCGGCGTCCATGCCACCGTTACCACCGTGCCCGCCTCCATCCACTAACTGCTGCACCGCCCCGCAATCCCCACCCCCGACCAGCTCGACGCTGCCACTACAACTCCAGCGCGCACCACACCACACACTCAGCCCCCCTCCCCTGCTCCCCACCTCCATCAACTACCCCCTGCCCGTCCTCCCATCCAACTACGCCACTACGCCCACCCCCAGCATCCTCACCCCCACCACCACCACCACCACCGCCACTAGCACTAGCACTTTCATGCACCCATACCTCTATACCGGCCATGGACTCCGTGGTGCGGTCAGGAAAGGCACTGAGCAATCCGAGGCTGCTGACGTGTATGAACGACAGAGACGCCCCGTGCAGCCCGCTGGCGACGTAGACGCCGAGGATCGACCCGGCAAGGCCGTACAGCGCCGTGGCTATGGCGAGCACCACCAGCCCCGCGAACAGTGTCCTCCACCTCCCCCATCTGCCAGAGCGAGAAGAAGACGGCAACGGCAACAGCGTCGAATAGAACCGTTGGCCCATTCAGAACTGAACAACAGCGTCAAATAGAACCGTTGACCCATTCAGAACTGAACAACAGCGTCAAATAAAACCGTTGGCCCATTCAGAACTGAACAACAGCGTCGCATAGAACCGTTGACCCATTCATCACAGAACAACAGCGTCGAATATAACCGTTGACCTGTTCAGAACTCAACAACAGCGTCGAATATAACCGTTGACCCATTCAGAACTGAACAGCAGCGTCAAATAGAACCGTTAACCCATTCAGAACTGAACAGCAGCGTCAAAAACAGAACCGTTGACCCATTCAGAACTGAAAAAAACTTATCCCACACTAATTTCAAGTATTTTGTCCCCAAATTCGTGGGACCAGTTCTTAACGGGTCAAAGTAACCGCTGTAGTAACCGCTATAGTACCACCAACAGCGTCCTCCACCTTCATCCACCCTTTGCCAAAGACAGCAGAACAAAAAAACGACCAAAAAAACGAAATACAATGGTTATTGGTAACCGTTGAGAGGAAAGCACAACCGTTGATGCAACTGTTGAAAAGGAAAACACAATAACCAGTAAATACGACGTAGCGGGCTCCCAACATTACCACCTGCCGAGGACAGGGAGGCGCTATACAGTCGCAAAAGCGTTACTATATACTGTAGCCGTGCTTCCAACCCGTTGTTGCTCGGTTGCTGGCGTTCTGATTGCTCACTTTCGCCTGCTCGAGACAACACCGCCAACCAAGGACCAGCACAACAGCGGACACACGCCAACAAAATATACCCCCAACAAGAACGGTATATCCACCCACCTGTTCATGATCCAGCCCACCAGAGGAGAGGTGGCCAGATTCACCACGGGGTAGGTCGCCATGATCATGCCCACCTTAACAGACAAAACCCGGTATAATAAAGGGGGTTCACTCCATCAGAGAAAACACGCGATAAATCGGCGCTACAAAAGGCACGCTGCGGTATGGTGAGACCCTCACGAGGGAAGGGAGGGGGTCGAATCCGACCCAACCCAGCCCGGCCCAGCCCCAACCCGACCCATGCCAAGCCAGCATAGCCCAGCCTAGCCCAACCCACGCCAGGCCAACCCACGCCAGGCCAAGTCAACCCAGCCCAGCTCAGCCCAACTCAATCCAGACCAACCCAACCCAACCCAACCCAACCCACACGCTTCTCGAGGGTTGCCGTTGCAATATTTCCTGCCTGTATGTCCTACACAGGCGGCCGGGACCCCCCCCCTTGCACGACGTGGGTGTAAAAAAGTTATTGTGGAGACATTGAACAATGCATTTATCTATAGCAAACCCCACAAGGTGTCGACAATTCCTCAATTCGGCACATATGCCTAATCGCAACAACAAATAATGAATACCACAATGTCCCCAAACATAAGGCACGTTTCGGTTAAACATTACTATATGTTAATGTATAAATGTTGCTTACATTTCGGGACAAAGTGGTAGCAAAATGGAAGCGGTGTATATACTTGTATACCAGGTACAGTATAGGTTACCTGGGTGGAGGAGCTTCCGAAGCGGCCGGCGATGTAGGCGGGGAAGAAGGGGCCCAGCACCGAAAACGTCATGGCGTTCACAAAAGCCGCGGCGCAAGCGCTCACGTACAGTGTGCGGTAAGTCTGCGCCGCGCTACCTGCCAGGCAGGCGTTTGCGATTAGGGGAGGGGGGGGGG
>MEHQ01002504.1:126571-140865 GCA_008828725.1 Saccharina japonica
GGTGTTGGTGTTGGTGTCGGTGTCGGTTTTGGTGTTGGTGTTGTGGTGATATCGGCGTTCGTTGGTGTTGGTGGTGCTGATGGTGTTGGTGTTGATAGTAGTGCCGGCTTTAGTGTTGGTGTTGGTGGTTGTGTTGCTATCGGCGTTTGTTGGTGTTGGTGTTGGTGTTAATATCGGCGTCTGTTGGCGTTGGTGTTGGTGTTGATCTTAGTGTCGGTGTTGTCACGGAGGACCATAGTAAATAGAACCAAATATTGTTAGTAAAAATAGCTAAATATTTAGGTTTTTGTGTGTACCGTAGCTCCTATTTACTAGTATTTACTATGGCCCCCCGTAGTAGTCTTTGTGTTGGTATGGGCGCTTGTTGGTGTTGTTGGCGTTGGTGTTGGTGTTCGTATTATTTTTGGTGTCAGTGTTGGTGTTGGTTTCGGCGTTTGTTGGTGTTGTTAGTGAGGTATTGGCGTTGGTGTTGGTGTTGATTTTGATGCCGGCGTTAGTATTGGTGTTGGTGTTTGTATTGCTATCGGCGTTTGTTGTTGTCGGTGTTGTTGGCATTGGTGTTGGTGTTGATTGTATTGTCGGTGTTAGTGTTTTTGTTTGTGTTGGTATGAGCTCTCGTTGGCGTTGCTGGGGTTGGTGTTGGTGCTCGGTCAGTTCTGGTGTTAGGTCGTTTTTGGTGCTAGCGTTGGAGTTGGTATCGTCGTTTGTTGGCGTTGTTGGTGAGACGTTGGCGTTGGTGTTGGTGTTGATATTGGTGGTGGTGTCGATATCGGCGTTTGCTAGTGCTGTTGGTGGTGTCGGCGTTGGTGTCGGTGTTGGTGTCGGTGTGGTATATATCGGTGTAGGTGTTGTTGGTGTTGATGGTGTTGATATCGGTATTGTCGTTGTTGTTGGGGTTGATTGATGCCGTTGTTGGCGTTGGTGTAGTATCGTGTTCGTGTCGGTGTTTTTCACGGCGGTGGTCACGGTGACGGTGCTGATGCTGGTGACTAGACTGCCCGAACCATATGCCATGCTCTGCTCCAAGTCTCCAGCGGCTGCCTTACGCACCGTAAAGCTAGAGGTTCGCTGCCCGGGAGGCCTGACGTCTTACGTCCCGCGTGTCTGGGGGCTCGCTCTTCCTCTCGCTCCACTTGGGCTCGTCGCACCATGTCCTACGCCCTACCTGGTATATACCACTATGTCCGGGAATATAGAGACCGTTTGGTTGGTGATATTAATGCCCAAGTGGTATTCACATTTCGGAACAGAGTCGTAATGGTATGTCTTATGCCCTAATGCTGTACGAGGTGTATCACACACACAGCTTGCTCAGATGAGTTTTGACGAAATCCTCGATCTCACAGCTGATTTTTTTTTTTTTTGATGTTTTTTTGTTTGTTTTTATAAATATACTTACCACATGTATTTTCAGGTGTACATACGATTTTATGCCCCATGCCTTACGTATGATGGAGGCCCTCACTGCTTACCGGTACGGGGTATACCCTCATGCTGATATATGCCCTATTGTACCCTATGCCCTGTTGACACTCGTGTGATATTCCCGTGCATATTCCCTGCTGTCCCCTGCTGCTGTGGTGTATGCCCATGAGAGTGCTAGATATATCTTCAATGGTGCCTGGTATGCTGTTTCGTGTGCTACTGTGCCATAAATGCCCGGACATGTAAGGACTGTTTGGGTGTTGATATACAGTAGATAACCAAAGGTTCCACACGTCATACAGAAACTATCTACAGATAGATCAGATAGATCAGATATATCATGTAGATCCTTACCTGTCGTTATGGGATGTTGTGCAGGATCTGTATATTACAGATCTAACTCAGGAAACATGTCCTAGATCATGCAGGTTAGACGGCTCACACCCGGCAACATGAGTTAGATCATACAGATCATACAGATCATACAGATCTAGATCAAGTGAGAATGATCTGAACTATCTGATCTGTCCGAGGTTCGAAACGTCCTTACACTTCCGGACGGAGTGGTGTGCCCTATGGTAGTATACCAGGTGCTCTGGTTTGCAGGGCTCTTCGCGGGTCATGCCCTGACACGCCGGTCGGGTCAGGATTTTTTCGAAGTATCACGGGTCGGGTCGAATCGAGTCGGGTCGGGTCAGGAGGTTTTCAAACCCTCGCGAACCGGGTCGGGTGAACCTTACTCGACCCGACCCGACCCGTCCCGTCCCGACCCGACCCGACGCGACCCGCGAGGTTTGACTCTACCCGTGAACAACCCTGTTTTCCCCCCTATATGCCTTATGCTACACACTGACGTGGCATATTATGCCGCATGCCCTGGATGCCTTAACTGATGAGCCTCATCCTGCGCCCAGTAGGTATCAACCGTAACTGTTTCCCCTGTACTCGATGTCCATGCATGGCCGTAGTCGTATGACCTGAGACCCTGGCATCCCTACAATACGGGGACGGGACGGGACGGGGGGTGTACTCGATATCCATGCATAGCCGTAGTTGTATGACCATAGACGCTCGCATACCCTACAATGCCGGGACGGAGCATGTCGGGTTTTCACCAACCAGGCAGACATTGCTAGCACCAAGCGCGAAGCGCCGTGAGGTGTTCGGCGAGTCGCTTGAAGGGTGAGCTACATCCTACTAAGAACCGCTTGTGAGGCGGACTTGCATATGGATGCCAGCTTCGATGAGTGGATTCAATTTCCGGTGTGGCCACTTCCAGATAGCAGCAGCAGCAGTAGTAGGAGCAGTAGTCTTAGAATTAGTGCTTTTTGCTGTTGTTGTCGTTGTCAATGTTGTTTCTGTTGTTATTGTTGTGGTGCCACAATCAGCTGGAAGCTAAAAACAGGAGAAAATTGCCTCGTTGCTTAGTGTGACATTATACGATATAGTGATAACTGCACATACAAATTATGTACACATACTTCTGTACTCCCGTACGTTCGCAGCGTAAAGGGTACACGTATACCAGGTACACCACAAGTCAATACACGAGTGCTGTTTGCTGAATCGATCATCGACCCCCACACGCACCTGAATACACATGCGTTTTTTTACATTTAGCATTCACCCGGAATCGCTCCGAGCTCGAACCGTTCGATCCAACCGAGACCGACCATACCCGTTAAAGTTGTCTTCCACACCACGACTACTACCACTGCAGGCCTAGACACTGTTTTCCTCTGCGCAGGCAGCCCGGGCTCTCCCACACCACGAGTTCGTACTGAACAGGGTTGATTTCTTATGCGGAAAAGGGTGCATTTTCAACACTAAAATCAGTGTAACGGCTCCACGACTTCTTGTTGTCCTGTAAATATAATATTTTTCTTGGATGCTATACGTATGACATCGTACCGCTGCTGTACGTACATAAAATGTACGCCAGGACGACAAACACCACAACCGGCAATCCACCAACCACAGCATGGTAACGTTGACCCAAGATGTTTCTTGGAAAATGTTGAAAATATTCATGCTTACGAATTGCTTACCAACATATTTTGCACGTATTTGCTGTGACTTCGACGAAATTGATACCACTATGTACCTAAATATCCCAAAATATAAGCACATTTTGTACATTAACATACAATTAAAACGGTACTTATATTTCGGGACAGAGTGGTACCTGGTAAAGACAGAAGTTTGTCGATACAAGCAGTCCAATGCTCAGAGATTGCTACGCTGCGTGATTCGGCATTGTGAACCCAAAACCGAAAGTTGTTTTTTGAAAAAACAACTTGTTTTTTCGGTCGGTTTTACTGTCGGTTTTTGTCGACCGAAACCGACCTTATGGGTCGTTTTTTTCGGTTGCCAAAAACCGCCCAAAACCACAAACCGACTTGGTTTTTTCCAGCCGTGTTTTTACCCTATCCCCTACACCGACAACGCCTGCATGAACGTAAACCCCGCTGCCTATATAAGTGTGGACATCCCTATAGCCCACAGGCCACACCCCTAGCCGACCGAATCCGGCCGACATCCCCGACAAAAAGTCGACAAACCGACCGAGCCATTTACGTTTTCGGTTCACACCGCTTGGTTGCCACAAGACACCAACATGTGCACACCGAACCATGCGAAATGTTGACAATTTGGCTGGTTTCGCCAAGAAGCCGGCCGAGAAGCCGAGAAGTGATTACTGTAGTTCGGTTTCGGTTCGGTTTCGGTTTTGTTTTTTGTTTTTTAAAGCGAACGAAACCGACCCACCGACATAATTTCGACAAAAAAACAAACAAACGAAAAACCGACCGAGAAAAGTTCATTTTTGATGCATGCGCAACACGGTGCCGTGATCCACCGGCTGCACGGGTTCTACATTCGTCGTGAAGGATGTACTACTGCTGTATGATATGATACATAGGATGATGGGCTACCATAGGTCGCCAATTCTTCCGTTGGCGTGTGCCAGGTTACCTGGTACTGGCGCTAGCTACGAGTACCTCCACATGTTATCGTACCAGCACAAAATCATGCATACGGTAGGAGGAGGAGCCAGTTCGACAGAAGAAAGCACAAATGTTCCGTTGCTATATACCAAAATTGACACTCGTACGAAGAGCTGCTGCACTATAGTTGTGACGACTCCAAGCCCTCCACATCCCCTTCGAGGCGATTTTTCGATGCAGCACAGGAGGGAATTGTCCTACGGGATCGTGGTCTACAGCCCTTGCTGTCTGTATGCTGTATGCTTGCAGACAGCTCGCGCGCTGCCTCAAACAAGCTCTAATTACAGCGGCACGATACTCGTACCGTTACGAGCGTGCTCTATTTTTATACTATTCATACTGCTGTGACAGAAGATGCACCTGACTTCTCGAATTCTGTCCAGCGCTGTTTGACCACGCTCCTCTTCGTTCCACCGGGTCCTCCCGCAGAGCAGACTTGCGGTGTAGAACAGCGGGCGGCGTGGCCTGCGGCATGGCGATTGATGCACGGCTACGGCTGCGGTGGAACAGCTACAGGCCAGCAGTGGGCGGCGTCTCACTCTCGACCGATCCCCGATCCCCGATGAACATCGTATTGATACTGCTTCCCAAGTGCCATGAAACCTTTCTTTTAATTTTCAAATTTTTGTTTTGTGTTTTTTTGTTTTCTGCGTTTGTGAGAGGACGGAATTCTCTTGAAAAACGAAAAAATTGAAAATTTTACAAAATTACAAACTTACAAAAATTACGACATGTTCCGTTCCGGACAACAGAGGCAGCAGGAATCGAAGCTTCAGTACCTAGACAGCAACAGCGCACGGTCACTTCTGTCATTGCACCCGGACGAACAGCAGGAAGAGGAAGAACAACCAGCATTGGCATGGAAACACAGCAGTGGTCGACGGTGAGCAGTAGACGCGCAAAGAAAAACAACAGCAGTGACAGCAGTACCAGGTATACACGTAAAAAAAGAGCATGTTCTGTGTTGTGATTGGTGATGATTAGAATGTGGAGAACGCAAGAGAGAGTTGTTGACGTGCTGCACGTACTGCTGTACGAGTACTTTGGACGAGCCTGTGGTCTACGCTAAGAGAGAGCGAGAGAGTGGTGCGGTTGCGGCGTTAACCTAAGATTATTTTGATCGAGCGAGCGCGGTCCACACTCTCCCGTCGCAACAGGTTACTGGCAGATCAATGTCAATGTCAATGCTGATGTTCGCTCTCAACCAAGCGAGAACTGCTACTACAGCAGTGTGATGTGACCTGTCAGCTGTGACAGGTTCGAGGCACTACTGCAACAACAATAGTTGCTGCGCGCTGCACCTACCCACTGCTGCTGCTGTATATGTGGGCTCGTATGTACAAGATAACCCTAACTACTGTAATATTAGCCCATGGCCCCGGACATAACCCCCCCCGTGCTTACTTTTGCAATGAATGTCGGGATGTAAGGCCGAATGCCGAAGTTCGTGCCGTTCAGTACATGCTGGTGCCAGCAAAGTTTTGTTTGGGCATTAGCCATAAAACGGTATACCGGGGTTGTTCTTCGCCACTTGCCGGTATAGGTATAGGCACACCAGGGCATACTCGTACTCGAACGAGCAGCAGTATTCTGTATACAGCACTGCTGTACGCAGCACAAATCTGCCACATACAGCAGTGATCCTAATTGTATCGCTCATTGTCCAAGCACTGGTGTAAAGGTGATGTGCCATTGTCATATTTTAGCCACAAACCCTACGGTACACCGTCTCCTATCTCCTCAGGTTGGCGTTCACCGTTGAGTAAGCCTGGTCCTATGATATGTACCGGTAGTGTTTACGTATTGTATCCCCGTACGCCTGTATACTTATTTGTTGAGGAGGCGTTGTTGTAGAGGAGCCTCTCGCTCCTCTTGTCAAAAGACACCCTGGCGAGGCAAGAGCTGTAATATTTATTCACGGGTCAGGTCATACCTCCCGGGCCGGGCCGGGCCGGGCCGGGTCGGATCAGGGTGACCTGGCCTGACCCGTGATATTTCGAAAACCTCCTGACCCAACCCAACCCTGAATATTTTGAAGAGCTCCTGAACCCGACCCGCGGGTATATAGTGTCATGGCCTGTGAAGAGCTCTGTATAGTGCTAACTGCCCCACGGGGGGAAATCAGCATAACCAGAGACAACCTGCTCAGCAGCAGTACTATTAACCACCCCGTCGTATTTTGCCACCATCACAACAAGCTTGGTACTGAACCTTAAGACCATTAGGTACGCAAAAAAAATGTCATTTGCCAATTCCAAGCGTTTCCCCCAAAAAAACGTGGTTGCGGTTATAAAACGGTTACAGTTAGCATCACGTGGAGTCGTCGGCATGACTACTGTATGTCTCGATTTGCTGGTGTACACATTAGGGGGGGTGTATGGTGTTTTGATCCATCGTGGGTTCTGATGACTACAAGCAGTATGGCCCCTCGTAATACCAACAACTGCTATGTTTACTACTGGTATATATTAAGGCCAATAGTAGTAATGTTTCGTCAACAAGCACTCCCCTTCCCGTGACGCCCGACTGTAACGCTCCTCTCGCCACACCTCTCCCCCTCGCTTTGCCTCCCCCCCCCCGCCGTCGCGGCAACATTAATATCAACATCAACACCAACACTAACACCACCAACACCAACACCAACACCAACACCAACACCAACACTAACACTAACACCACCAACCACCAACACCAACACCAACACCAACACTAACACTAACACCACCAACCACCAACGCCAATATCAACACTAACACCAATACCAACACCAACACCAACACCAACACCAACACCGCCACCACCGCCACCATCACCGAAACCCCGCCCCGCGCCAACCGCCAGCCTACCAAGCGACGGCTACCGTCCGTCACCCCTGGAAGAACAGCAAGCCTCCTCCTCCTGGCCGGAGCCCTCTGCTCGGCGCGCGCCACCTCCATGCGCTCCGCTCCGTCACCCGATGCTAACCCAGCTAACCCTGCCGCGGGGGCGGGGGCATCAGCAGCAGTCGCCGCCGCCTCTGCTGCCGATAGGACTAGAGGGCTTCGCGAGCATTCTGACGAGTAGCGTGAGGGATACCAGCAGTGGCGGCAGCAGCAGTGGTAGTGGAGAAAGAGGAGGAGGAGGAGGAGGAGGGGGAGGAAAGGGGGGAGGAAAGGGAGGAGGAGGAGAAAGGGATGGCGTCCTTCCGCTGCCGAAAATCCCGTTTTGTCGAGCTGGCGCGGACGTTGTGAACATTTGGCTGCCCGTGTGGGACCCCGACAACCAGGTCGTCGAGACGGCCAAGCGCGTCGTCGTGTTCGGAGGAAAAGGGTGAGACTGACCAAACGGAAGGAGGAGGGGACAGGCGGGCGCACTCATTTGTTGCTTGCTTTAGTAATTTGACCATTGACCAATTGACCACGCATTCCGTTCGAGACGGGGGGGGGGGGGTGTACTCATGTCGTGCACGGCCGTACGTACTTCGTATGACCATAGACCCTCGCATCCTTACAATGCCGGGACGGAGCACGTTGGGTTTTCACCAAACAGGCAGACATTTATTGCACCAAGCACGAAGCGCCGTGAGGTGTTGGGCGAGTCGCATGGAGGGTGAGCTGCTTCCTGCTAAGAACCACCTGTGAGGCGGACTTGCATATGGACGACAGCCTCCAATGAAATGATTTGATTTATGGTGTGGCCACTGCCAGAGACATCAATGGGTATTATTATGTACCTGCCTTGTGAATGCCTTACCATATACACACTATGTGATACGAGTAGCAACCGCGCGAGTTTTTTCTGCAAGGGCGTCTTTGGCCATGCGTCTTGACTTTCGTCGTCGTCATCGTCGTAGGTGTTGTTGCTCTTGTTGGTTTTGGTGTTGTTTTGACTTGACCCGGCGTGTTTTAGTCGGGATGGACTGCCACACGCCAATAGTTGTCTGTCCTATATATCTCTCTCACGTTTTTGGTTTCGGTCGTCGTCCCTCGTTATTGTTGCTGGTTTTATTTTTTTTGTTTCGGCTTGATCCGGCGATTTTGTTGTTTTTGGCTTGATGCCGCGTTTTTTGTCACAGGGCACACTATCAGTATACCAGGCACGCCAATAGCGGGCAACCAGCTGTCCTACGTGCGTCTCCCACGTCTTGATTTTCGTCATCATTCCCATCGTTGTTGCTGATTTCGGTTTTACTTGGCTTGGTCCGGCGTGTTTGTCAGGGTGGACTACTATACGTCAAGGGCAGACAACCAGCTGTCCTACCTCTCCGACATGTGGGCGCTGCACATCACGAACACGGGGTTTCGATGGAACAAGGTTAGGAAAGACGTTCGTTGGAGGTGGCGGGGGTTACGGGTGGCGGCGGCGGGGGGGGGGGGGGGGTCATATGGACCTGTAACACATAAATACTTGCGAAAACGACATTTTTTTTGTTGTTCTAGAAGAGTATTTGCTGTTATGTAAGAGCACTTGCTGTTGGTCTCGAAGAGTACTTGCTGTTGCTCTCTCGGAGCGCTCGTTCTCAAAGAGCACTTGTTGTTGTCCTCGAAGCACACTTGTTGTTGCTCTTATACACCAGGTACAATCGCCCCCCCCGAAAAAAGCATGTTGTGGCAGCAATGAGACAATGTGAGAATAACATCAACCAACTAAAAGTCGCCCCCCGTCCCCCCCTCCTCTCCCGCCTCCCCCTTCCCTTACCCATGTAACGCACCAAAAACCGAAACGCTCCGATGCTGAAAATGAAACGGAACAGGTTACCCCGCACGGAGACCTCCGACCATCGCCTCGCTGGCAGACAGGCCGAGCCGTGGCTTTCGATCAGAGGTACTAGTAGGCGTGTTTTTTGCGGGGTCGGTATGTTTTTGTTTCGTTAGTTGGTTGGTTTGTTTGTCACTTGGTTGGTTTCTTCGCTTTCTTGCTCGACTGCTTGCTCGCTCGCTTGCGTGCTTGCCCGCTCGCTTGATTGTTTGTTTGCTTGTTTGCTTGTTTGCTTGTTTGCTTGTTTGCTTGCTTGCGTGCGTGCTCACACGCTCGTTTTGCTTGCTCCCGTGCTTGCCTCCTTGTGTGCTTCGTTTTGCTCGCTTGCTCGTTTGTCTTTTTCGATTGCTGGCTTGCCCNGTCCTGTCCTGTCCTGTCCTGTCCTGTCCTGTCCTGTCCTGTCCTGTCCTGTCCTGTCCTGTCCTGTCCTGTCCTGTCCTGTCCTGTCCTGTCCTGTCCTGTCCTGTCCTGTCCTGTCCTGTCCTGTCCTGTCCTGTCCTGTCCTGTCCTGTCCTGTCCTGTCCTGTCCTGTCCTGTCCTGTCCTGTCCTGTCCTGTCCTGTCCTGTCCTGTCCTGTCCTGTCCTGTCCTGTCCTGTCCTGTCCTGTCCTGTCCTGTCCTGTCCTGTCCTGTCCTGTCCTGTCCTGTCCTGTCCTGTCCTGTCCTGTCCTGTCCTGTCCTGTCCTGTCCTGTCCTGTCCTGTCCTGTCCTGTCCTGTCCTGTCCTGTCCTGTCCTGTCCTGTCCTGTCCTGTCCTGTCCTGTCCTGTCCTGTCCTGTCCTGTCCTGTCCTGTCCTGTCCTGTCCTGTCCTGTCCTGTCCTGTCCTGTCCTGTCCTGTCCTGTCCTGTCCTGTCCTGTCCTGTCCTGTCCTGTCCTGTCCTGTCCTGTCCTGTCCTGTCCTGTCCTGTCCTGTCCTGTCCTGTCCTGTCCTGTCCTGTCCTGTCCTGTCCTGTCCTGTCCTGTCCTGTCCTGTCCTGTCCTGTCCTGTCCTGTCCTGTCCTGTCCTGTCCTGTCCTGTCCTGTCCTGTCCTGTCCTGTCCTGTCCTGTCCTGTCCTGTCCTGTCCTGTCCTGTCCTGTCCTGTCCTGTCCTGTCCTGTCCTGTCCTGTCCTGTCCTGTCCTGTCCTGTCCTGTCCTGTCCTGTCCTGTCCTGTCCTGTCCTGTCCTGTCCTGTCCTGTCCTGTCCTGTCCTGTCCTGTCCTGTCCTGTCCTGTCCTGTCCTGTCCTGTCCTGTCCTGTCCTGTCCTGTCCTGTCCTGTCCTGTCCTGTCCTGTCCTGTCCTGTCCTGTCCTGTCCTGTCCTGTCCTGTCCTGTCCTGTCCTGTCCTGTCCTGTCCTGTCCTGTCCTGTCCTGTCCTGTCCTGTCCTGTCCTGTCCTGCCCTGTCCTGTCCTGCCCTGCCCTGCCCTGCCCTGTCCTGTCCTGTCCTGCCTTGCCCTGCCTATATCGGGGTTTGGTATAGAATTACGAGCGACGGGGAGACAAGCCGGGGGAGAGGCGGAACCCCTCGATGGCGATGGTGAACTCGACGCTGCTCATGCTCGGGGGCAAGGTGGTGAGTTTTTTTTTTGTGATTTCCACACATGGCACACATCACGATCTGCAGTAGATCATCCAACATATATGCTTCGTATGTTTCCATTTTTCAACACATGTCGAACAGATCACGATCTAGATCCATCCTACGATATACAAGTACCATATGTTTTGTGATATTCCAAGATCTTGTAGATCATCCCGTATTTTCCGTTGGTCAACTCTTCGCTGCTCATGCGCAAGGGCAATAATAATAGGTGGTGAGATTTTGAAAATATTTTTCGTCGGACAGACCACGATCATCTACAGATCAGATAGATCATCTACAACAGATCATCCAGATTATCTAGGTCCTATGTTAATCTGCTGTAGATCGTCTACAGAAGATCATCTAGATCATCTAGATCCTATGTTGATCTACCGTAGATAATCTACAGCAGATCACCTAGATCATCTAGATCATCCAGGTATGATGTTAGCTGTTGGCTGCTCATGCTCGCAGTCAAGGTGGTGACATTTTAGACATAAGAATATATACTTGAATAGCTCGCTGTGACTGCTGTGATTGCGACTGTACTCATCCGTCGGTACTATATCCGTTGCTAATTTTCCCGTTGGCAAAGTATCCGTTGGTCGTCCATCCTTCGGCACTATATTCGTTGGTGATGTATCCGTTGGTAAGTTGGCAATGCATCCGTTGGCCGTTCACCCGTCGGTGGCGTATTCGTTGGTAAGTCATACATTCGTCGGTAGTGTCTCCGTCGGGGTTTTATCCGTTGGTAATATATCCGTTGATACTGCATCCGTTGGTAGTTCATTCGTCGGTAATTAATGGATTCCTTGGCAATTCATCCGTTGCTAATGTATCCGTTGGGAATGTGTCCGTTGGTCGTCGTTTTCCCGTCGGTCGGTTAAACAGGTGAACGGAGAGATGAACGAGCAGTGCGACTCGCGGCTGTTTCTGCTGGACCTCGCAGACCCCGATGGAAAATGGAGGGAGGGGACGTCGTTCCCAGGGGAATGCGGCCTCGGGCAGACGATGAACACCGTCAAGATTCCGCGGGACGAGGAAGAAGAGGTACCATATGGGAACATTTTGTTGATTTTGGTTTTGATTTTGGTGGTTGGTTTTGTGGGTTTGGTTCGGTGTTGGCTGGTTTGTCTCGGTTGGTTGGTGCGATGGTTTCGTTGATTGGTTGGCCTATTTGTTTTACGGAGGACCATAGTAAATAGGACCAAATATTGTTGGTAAAAAGTGGTAAATATATAGGTTTTTGTGTGTACCATAGGTAGGTCCTATTTACCATGGTCCCCCGCAATAGTTTGTTTAAATGGTAGGTGGGATTTTGGTTTTGTTGGTTGGCCTATGGTTGGCTGGTTTGGGTGGAGTTGGTGGGGTGTTTTGATGTTTTGTGTTTTCATGTGTTTTGTGTGTTTTTTGTGTGTTCGTTCGTTGATTTCGTTTGCTTGTTTTGTTGGCCTTGATTGTGGATGCAAGTTGGCTTGAAGAAGTAGATGGCAGTGTTGGTAGTGTTGGTGTCGGTGTTGGTGCTATTGATATGGATGGTTTCGATTGCTTTTGATCCTGCCATGTTATCGTCTTGGCACTTACCCCTATGGACAGCAATCTATGGACCCTATAGACATTAACATGGATTATAAAAAAATGTTTCTTACTTTTCCGTCCAGAGTATATACCACTTGCGTATCATCTCATCACTCACCACTCACCTCTTATCACCCTACCACCTTGCCAGGTTCGAGCTGTGGTGTTCGGCGGATGCCAGTGGGACTCGAACGGGAAGTTCGCGTGCTCGAACAACCTACACGCCTATGACCTGGAGGAGGACGTGTGGGAGGAGATATCTCCGAAGAGCGATGCCGACGCCAACGCATGTGCAGGTACATGTCATCAATATTTATCCAGAAAACGGTACATTGGATTTGGATATTGAATTAACCCTAAAACGGTACATTTAACATTTAATTCGCCATAAAACGGTGCATTATGTAGTGTATTATACATAAAACGGTACATTCTGTAGTGTATTATACATAAAACGGTACATTATGTAGTGTATTATACATAAAACGGTACATTATATAGTGAAATATACATAAAACGGTACATCGTGAGGGTGTTGCACCCCAGTTAGCACAGGCAGTGCGTACCGGTATACAGTAGTTATTTGCCATAAAACGGTATACCGTGGGTGTTTCGCCGCAGGTTCACGGTACGGCACTACCCGTAGTAGTCAAGGGTTGACAGTGAATCTTCCTAAGATACCAGGTAGTTATTTAGGCACTCTGACTGGCTACGTGAGGAGAAAATGTATGCGGCTCAATCAGCGTAGAACTTTTCCCAGCCACAGCATCCCGAGCCGGCCGAATCAACCTCGTAGAGTCTCTTCAAGCACAGCGTCTAAGCCGGACGATCCAACCTAGAGTCTTACCAAGCACAACACCCAAGCACTTCACTTTCTACTGTCATAGGGTTTGGCTTAGGGTTCGGGTCGGAGGGTCGGCTTTAGGCTTCAAGCACAAAACCTCCATCAAAGTTGACTGTCGAGGTGTGACCACCTCTCTGGTACGGGGAATACCCTCTGCGGCCATATGTATAGGAAGCACCTTGAATCGGCGATCGGCAGCACCCATTGGCCAAGGCGCCGCCGTACCGTAATGGTGTATATATATATACGAACTATGTATATATACCCCGCTCGGAAGGAGCGTATGCTCTCATGTAACCCAGGCAGGGTTGAACCCAGGCAGGGTTGAGATAATACTGGTGTGTTTTTTTCAAGTGTGGAGTGTTTCACACGTCGGACAGATAATTTACAGATTAGATAGATAATCTACAGATAGATCATGTACAGATAGATCATCTACAGATATATCATCTGCAGATAGAGCATCTACAGATAGATCATCTACTCATCTACAGACAGATGATATATATATAATCTAGATCATCTAGATCCTAGCCTGCACTTATGAGGCGTTGTGCAGGATCTGCATATATACTTGGGAACCATGAGCTACAGTAGTAATTAATGCGAGTTGTACGGGTCCCACCCGCAAACACGAGCTAGACCATACAGATAACATCGGGAATAGATCTGTCCCTTGACAGGTCTAGATCGTGAAGTGGTAATGGTATATCTGATCTGTGTCTGTTAGATCTATCTGATGTATAGATGATCTGTCGGAGGCGTGGAATTGTTGGAGGCATATTTTGATATTTTGCGCGGCTGTGATTTGGCTGACCGTAAGTCGCCGACCAGTTAATTACCAGGCATTTTCTTGATGTCACAGTTAGTTGCTGCGGTGCCAACAAGTGTCTGACCATTTGGGTTTCCTCGTTTGCAGGGAGGTTTGCTTGTTTCATCATACTCTTTACCTGTACGATTAGCCCCAAATAGCGTATTTTTCATAAATGTTGTAATTTTGGCCTATAATATGCATCCGGCGCCGTCAGCAGGACCCCCTCCGTAGGCCCTTCCCGTAGGCGCCCCTTGGCCGGTGAGGGAGGGGTGGTAGAAATCCCGTAGACTTGTGGACGGTGACCTGTCGCTCCCCCCCCTCCCCTACCCCC
>MEHQ01002504.1:147086-157168 GCA_008828725.1 Saccharina japonica
TCCTGTCCTGTCCTGTCCTGTCCTGTCCTGTCCTGTCCTGTCCTGTCCTGTCCTGTCCTGCCTTGCCCTGCCTATATCGGGGTTTGGTATAGAATTACGACCGACGGGGAGACAAGCCGGGGGAGAGGCGGAACCCCTCGATGGCGATGGTGAACTCGACGCTGCTCATGCTCGGGGGCAAGGTGGTTAGTATGTTTCCATGTTTTCTACACATGGCACACATCACTATCTACAGTAGATCATCCTATATACGAGTACGAGTATATGTTTTCATTTTTTAACACATGCCGAACATATCACGATCTACGTAGATCATCCTACGATATACCATACCGTATGTTTTGTGATATTCCACAGTCAGTAGATCTTCTAGATCATCCCGTGTTTGCCGTTGGTCAGCTCTTCGCTGCTCATGCTCGAGGGCAATAGGTGGTGAGATTTTGAAAGTATTTTGCGTCCGACAGACCATGATCATCTACAGATCAGATAGATCATCTACAGCAGATCATCTAGATCATCTACAGCAAATCATCTAGATCATCTAGATATTTGTTAGCTGTTGGTGATATTTTGTACACAACAATATTTACTTGAATAGCGCGCTGTGACTGCTGCGATTGCGACTGTACTCATCCGTCGGTACTATATCCGTTGCTAATTTTTTGCTAGTTGGCAATGTATCCGTTGGTCGCCCATCCTTCCGTACTATATTCGTTGGTGATGTATCCGTTGGTAAATTGGCAATGCATCCGTTGGCCGTTCACCCGTCGGTGGTATATTCGTTGGTAAGTCATATATTCGTCGGTAGTGTCTCCGTCGAGGTTTTATCCGTTGGTAATATATCCGTTGATACTGCATCCGTTGGTAGTTCATTCGTCGGTAATTAATGGATTCCTTGGCAATTCATCCGTTGCTAATGTATCCGTTGGGAATGTGTCCGTTGGTCGTCGTTTTCCCGTCGGTCGGTTAAACAGGTGAACGGAGAGATGAACGAGCAGTGCGACTCGCGGCTGTTTCTGCTGGACCTCGCAGACCCCGATGGGAAATGGAGGGAGGGGACGTCGTTCCCAGGGGAATGCGGCCTCGGGCAGACCATGAACACCGTCAAAATTCCGCAGGACGAGGAAGAAGAGGTATAATATCGGCATATCTTGTTGGTTTTGGTTTTGATTTTGGTGCTTGATTTTGTGGGTTTGGTTCGGTGTTGGCTGGTTTGACTTAGTTGGTTGGTGCGAGGTTCGATGGTTTCGTTGATTGGTTGGGCTATTAGTTTGTTTAGTTGGTAGGTGGGACGGGGTTTTTTGTTGGTTGAGCTATGGTTGGTTTGGGTGGAGTTGATGGATTTTTTTTCTCATGTTTTGGGTTTTTATGTGTTTTGTGTATTTTTTGTGTGTCGGTTTGTTTTGTTTGTTTTGTTTTTGTTTGCCTTGATTGTGGATGCAGGTTGGCTGGAAGAAGTAGATGGCGGTGTTGGTAGTGTTGGTGTTGATGTAGATGGTTTTGATTGTTTTTTTAAACTCCAATTCGATTCATAAAAAATAAAACGATTTGAAATCGATTCGATTTGAAACTTGCCTTCGTTAATACGGACCCTTATAATCTCGGCACTTACCACTATGGAGATAAATCTAAGGACCCTATACCTCGTAGGCATTCACATGGATTATAAATGTTTCTTACTTTTCCGTCTAGAGTATATACCACTTACGTGTAATCTCATCACTCACCACTCACCACTTACCACCCTATAACATACCACCTTGCCAGGTTCGAGCTGTGGTGTTCGGCGGGTGCCAGTGGGACTCGAACGGGAAGTTCGCGTGCTCGAACAACCTACACGCCTATGACCTGGAGGGGGACGTGTGGGAGGAGATATCTCCGAAGAGCGATGCCGACGCCAACGCCTGTGCAGGTACATGGTATGATACATTATCCAGAAAGCGGTACATGATATATTGAAATAACCCTTAAACTGTACATGGTATATTGGATTAACCCTAAAACGGTACATTCAATATTGATTTCGCCATAAAACGGTACATTGTGTAGTGGATTATACAGAAAACGGTACGCCGTGGGGGTGTTTCACGCCAGTTGGCACAGGCAGGTGCGTACCGGTATACAGTAGTTATTTTCCATAAAACGGTATACCGTGGGTGTTTCGCCGCAAGTTCACGGTACAGCAGTATGATAGTAGTCAAAGGTTGATAGTGAATCTTCCTAAGGTACCGGGTAGTTATTTAGGCACTCTGACTGGCTACGTGAAGGGGAAAATGTATGCGGCTCAATCAACATAGAACTTTTCCCAGCCACAGCATCCCGAGCCGGCCAAATCAACCTCGTATAGCCACAGCATCCCGAGCCGGCCAAATCAATATCGTATAGTCTTTCCTAACACAGCGTTCAAGCTGACCGAGTCAACCTATTAAATAGAGCCTTTCCAAGCATAACATCCAAGCACTTCACTGACCACTGTCATAGGGTTTGGCTTAGGGTTCGGGTCAGAGGGTTGGCTTTAGGCTCCAAGCACAAAACCTCCGTTAACATTGACTGTCGAGGTGTGACCACCCCTCCGGTACGGGGAAAATCCGCTGTAGCCATATTTATAGGAAGCACCTTGAATCGGCAATCGGCAGCACCCATTGGCCAAGGCGCCGCCGTGCCGTGATGATGTGTATATACTAAATCCTCTTTCTCAGTTGTCGTTTTTATGTTTTATCTACCTGGTACGTATATATACCCCGCTCGGAAGGAGCGTAAGTTCTCATGTAGCCCAGACAGGGTTGAGAGAAAACTAGTGTTTTTTTTTTTGTGCAGTGTTTCACACGTCGGACAGATAATCTACAGGTCAGATAGATCATCTAGATCATCTCGATCATCTACAGATACACCATCTACAGATACACCATCTACAGATAAACCATGATAGATCATCGACAGATAGACCATCTACAGATAGATCACCTACATATATCATCCACATCTAGATCATCTAGATCCTAGCCTGCACTTATGAGGTAATGTGTGCAGGATCTGCAGACATACCCAGGAACCATGAGCTGCAGTAGTAATTTATGCGAGTTGTGCAGGTCCCACCCGGAAACACGAGCTAGATCATACAGATAAAATCGGGAATAGATCTGTCCCTTGACAGATCTATAGCATGAAGTGGGAATGGTCTATCTGATCTGTGTCTGTCAGACCTGTAGATGATCTGTCCGACGTGTGGAATTGTTGGAGTCATATTTTGATACTTTGCACGGCTGCGATTTGGCTGGCCGTGAGTCGCCGGCCAATTAATTACCAGAGGCATGGTATTGATGTCACAGTTAGTTGCTGCAGTGCCAACAACTGTCTGACCGTTTGGGTTTCCTTGTTTGCAAGGAGGCTTTCTTGTTTCATCATACTCTTTACCTGTACGATTAGCTCCAAGAAGCGTATTTTTCCTAAATGTTGTGATTTTGGTCTATAATATGCATCCGGCGCCTTCAGCAGGACCCCCTCCGTAGGCGCATCCCATAGGGGCCCCTCGGCCGGTGAGGGAGGGGGGGGTAAAAATTCCGTAGACTTGTGTGGACGATGACCTCTCGCTCTACGCCGTCCCCTGCCCCCCCCCCCCCACTGCCCCCCCCTCCGCCTCCCACCATGCATCTCGATTTGTTCGCACGAAACACCAACACACTCACCGTCCGCATCGCACGCACTCGCGCGCTATGACATCCCACCGCTGGGAGCACAGGTGACAGCGACATCGACCCAAAAGGCGCGACCAATCTAAATCGAAACGTAACAAAAACAGACGTTTCGGATATTAGCGCCGCCACTCCTTCCCCCGCCATCGCCACCACCACCACCAAAACCACGAAGACCACCGATGCTGCTAAAAGCAGCAGCAGTAGTAGTAGTAGCCCTGAACCGGTGGTTTGTCCGGGGGTATCGACGCCGCGTCCCCTGGGCAGACACGCCCACGCTGCGGCGTACATTGAGTCCAAGGTGGATTCCGTGAACGCGCTGTTTGTCTTCGGGGGGAGGGAAAACGCGGAGGAATTGGCGCCGCTTGGGGACCTGTGGTGAGCATCGTTTTATTAGAGTACGTGACGGTTTGCTTTAATGTTTTCTGGAAGGATAAGGATAGCATCAGGCGTCGATGCAGAGTAAACTAATTGAGGGGCTCATGTATAAGTGTTTGCCTTCTAGGGTTAGCACCTATTGATAGTGGTATGTCTTCTAAGGCTCCTCGCTTGATTGTCTTGATTATAGTATGGGAACTCAACGTTTATCTCCCCCCCCAAAAAACTGATTTTGATGAACAGAATGGACGCTTAAATTTCTAGCACCTATATTTTCCGACGGTAGTCACTTGATTATATTGATTTTTGTATTTGAGCTCTACGTTTATCCCCCCCCCCCCCCCTCCCCCCCCCGCCCCCCCCCCCCCCCTCCCCCCCCCGCCCCCCCCCCCCCCCTCCCCCCCCCGCCCCCCCCCCCCCCCTCCCCCCCCCGCCCCCCCCCCCCCCCTCCCCCCCCCGCCCCCCCCCCCCCCCTCCCCCCCCCGCCCCCCCCCCCCCCCTCCCCCCCCCGCCCCCCCCCCCCCCCTCCCCCCCCCGCCCCCCCCCCCCCCCTCCCCCCCCCGCCCCCCCCCCCCCCCTCCCCCCCCCGCCCCCCCCCCCCCCCTCCCCCCCCCGCCCCCCCCCCCCCCCCCCCCCAAACTGTTTTGCTGATACAAACGGACCTTTAAACCTCGGCCTATCGTAGGTATTGTTCGAATTATTATATAGTAAAACACAAACGAATGGTATTCCAGCGGTACTCGGTAGTTTCTCGGTTGGGTGTATACTATTAGTCCGGAATATAGTCGGTATAGTCACTAATAATCACACCTTGATCAGGTCCTAATCTAGTGTCCGTAGATAATTTCCAACTATATATAGGGTACTTCCTCGGTTGAGTGTAGTAATAGTCGGTAATAGTCAGTAAATAGTCAGTAATAGTCAGTAAATAGTCAGTAATAGTCAGTAATAGTCAGTAAATAGTCGGTAATAGTCAGTAATAGTCAGTAATAGTCTGTCACAAATATTAACACCTCGAGCAGATCATGATCTACAGTACAGTAGATCATCACACCTCGAACAGATCATGATCTAGTAGATCATTTCCAACTAGATTGGGTAGTTCTCCAGTTGAGTATAGTAATTGTCAGTAATATTAGTAAGGCATGTCTTACTGGGTAGTTCCTCAGTAATAGCCAGTCATAGTCAGCAACAGTCACTAATAGACACTACGTAACAGTCTGGAATGGTCACGATTAGTGACTATTGGTCACTAATAGTCGCTAATAGTCACTAATGGTCAGTCAGAAGTGTTTCGGCCAAAAAATACTACAGGGCCCCTGTCGACTCTACGATGATGATGATGATGATGATGATGATGATGATGATGATGATGATGATGATGATGATGATGATGATGATGATGATGATGATGATGATGATGATGATGATGATGATGATGATGATGATGATGATGATGATGATGATGATGATGATGATGATGATGATGATGATGATGATGATGATGATGATGATGATGATGATGATGATGATGATGATGGATGATAGATGATGATGATGATGATGATGATGATGATGATGATGATGATGCTGATGCTGCTGGTGCTGGTGGTGATGATGATGATGATGCTGATGCTGATGCTGATGATGATGATGATGATGATAACGATGATGATGCTGATGCTGATGATGGTGATAGTGATGGTGATGCTGACTATCAAGACTATTGGTGATAATCATGATGATGGATGTTGATTGTCAGCACGACGTTCTTATTCCCCCCGCCCCTCGCTTTTTTTTTCTCGGTCGCATTTTCTCTCTGATCAGGATGTTCGACTTTACGGTGATGCGCTGGGTGGAAGTAACGCCGGGGTCGAAAGACGCCCCGGCCAACAGATTCGACCACTCTCTCACGGTGAGCTCGAGCAACCGGCACTATAGCGAGCAACCAGCACTCACTATAAAGGGACCACTACTACTGTAGTACGAAGTAGTATTTCAAGACATTCAAATAGTGCCGCAGCCAAGCGGTGACGATATTGTATTTTTCCAGGGCGATTCACCTGTCGGGTCACAAATCGCTGGTCGGACCGGACCCGACCCGACTCGACCCGGCCCGTGACAATTTTTTTAATACCTCCTGACCCGACCCGACCCGACCCGACCCGACCCGAAATGGCAAACGAGATCCCACCAAGCCATAAATGCGTTTCGCCTATCGTGTCCAATTTTCCTTCTGACAATAAAGTCCGCCAAAAAAACCGTTGCCTTTGTTCGGCGTGATGATCACTACCATACAAACGAGTGCAATGTCGTGATGGATCACGACGAACGAGTGCAACGGATATTTTGATACGCTTTTATATTCAGAAGGAAGCTTGCACATGACAGGCGAAATGCGTTCATGGCTCTTCGTGGGATCTCGTTTGCCAGACCCGACCCGACCCGACCCGACCCCGCCTCGTGGATTTTCGGAGACCTTCTGAACCGACCCGTGGGTCATGACCCGTAAAGATCCCTGCTTACTTTCGTGTACACTATTTGTATTGGTGTATGCATATACTTGTATAGGTGTGGAAGGGAGGGGCGGGCGACGGGGTAGCATCTCTTGTTGTCTTCGGCGGGGAGACCATCGGCAGAGCCGGCCAGGCCGTCTACATGAACGACGTCTGGCTCTACACCCCGCACATCGGCCAATGGCGCGAGGTGAGAAGATGCGGCGTAACCTTGGACCAATAGCCAGTCTGTACTGTAAACTGTAACTGTCGTATCGAAAGTGTCAAACGCCGGACAGATCATCTTCGGATAGATCATCTAGATCGTGTAGATCGTGTAGATCCTAACCTGCCGTTCTAAGATGCTGCGAAGGATCTGTGTAAGTACAGATCAAACCCAGGAACTATGTCCTAGATCATGCAGATTATACGGCTCCTACCCGGCAACATGAGCTATAGATCACACAGATCAGGGATACATATCTATCTGCCCTCAAGTATCTAGATAATCAAGCACAGAATCAATGATCTTTCCAAAGGTTGGAATTTTTTGACATCAAACATATACAAACATTGAGACGTATCGTATCGAAGGCGTTTCCCCCTCCCCATCCCCTGGGCACCCCTATACAGTACTGATATTCATTTTGTTGATGCTTCGCAGTATATATCATACTGAACGAAAATCTTCGACGCGCCACTCTGGCCGATATTATAGCCCACATGTGGGCTCTGGTATGAGCACTAAATGGGTCTTATTTTCCCAACCAGAGCGGTTTTGGATATCGAAATCGTATTGCGTACGACTCTGGGCGTAGATATAAGGACAGACTGGTATTCGTATTAATATGCATGTCTAAACGAGTATGTTTAGGGTTCGTGTATCGATGTTCGTGTCGAACTATGTCGTGCGGCAGCCATCACGAACCTGTTACAGTAGTAGCAGTTGGTCCCTCTATAGCGCCGGTATGCGCCCGCCAAAATAACCGGCACTGTAGCGATACGTAGTCATCACGAACCTGGTACAGTAGTAGTAGTTGATCCCTGTATAGTGCCGGTATGCGCCAGCCAACAATAGCACCGCCCCTATAGCGATACGTAGCCATCACGAACCTGTTACAGTAGTAGTAGTTGGTCCCTCTATAGTGCCGGTATGCGCCCGCCAAAATAACCGGCACTATAGCGATACGTAGCCATCACGAACCTGGTACAGTAGTAGTAGTTGGTCCCTGTATAGTGCCGGTATGCGCCAGCCAACAATAGCACCGCCACTATAGCGATACGTAGCCATCACGAACCAGTTACAGTAGTAGTAGTTGGCCCCTTTATAGTGCCGGTATGCGCCAGCCAACAATAACACCTCCACTATAGCGGCAACCGGCACTACCCCGCACACTGCCACACTGGTTAATCCCATCTGTGTCAAGCCATTTCACCGGTACTATAGCGGGAAGCCGGCACTATTCAACCGGCACTGTGGAGGGACTATTGCGGCAACCGGCACTATAGCGACAACCGGCACTATTCCGCACACTGCCGCACTGGTTAATCCCATCAGCGCCAAGCGATTCCACCGGCACTATAGCGGGCAGTCGGCACTATACAGGGACCACGGCACTATGTAGGGACCACTACTGCTGTATAGGGGTGCATCCATTTTGTTTCCGAGGCTCCTCGCGGAATTATAAGAGGTCTATCATGCAGTGGTGAACCTCACCCAAAGAAATACGTGCCCGGAGGGAAAATGACTGTGCAACTCGATAGACAGTCAGTACCACGGCCTTGTTGGACACAAATTAATGGTGTTCCAGCGATAAAGCGTGTCTTATTGGGTAGCTAAGTTCTTCAGTTGAGCGGTATACTAATAGTCAAAGATAGTCAGTAATAGTAATGGTCAATGGCAGCCAGTAATGGTCAGTGGCAGTCAGTAATCGTAGTCAGTAATAGTCAGTAATAGTCAGTAATAGTCAGTAATAGTCAGTAATAGTCAGCAATAGACAGTAATACGAGTCAGTCATAAATATTTTTCGCAAAAAAAGTGATAATGTTATATGAAGCCCTCTTGTCATACCACGCGTTTTTGGTTGGCCTTCTATCGCAGCAGAACGCCTCCGTGCTAAGATGACGTTCGACGAAAGGCTCTGTCTCACTCACAGCCGAAGTTTATTTTTGGTGCATGCTACCTTAAGGTACGGGTAGGGGTGTCCCGATTGTTTCGTGAGGCTTTCCACTCACTCGAGGAGCTATGTATGTATACGAAGTATATATGCATGTATACGAAGTATACCGGTATATGTATGTATACGAAGTATATATGTATGTATACTGTTCTCTCTCTTCCCCCCAAGAAATCAGTTCATATTTGAAACGGTTTCCTGTCGTGCTATATGTCGTGTTTCTGGGGGCGTATGGGACGTTGTATGTGAGTATGTGCGTAGTTGACTTTATTTGCGCATACACGGCTTTTGAGGAACAAGTGTACGCTTAACCCGATAAGCCTACCCCCTTGACCACGAGAGGTCCATGTCAATTGGTTTTTGTCAAAATAGACGATAAGGCATGCCTTATAGGGTGGTATAATTCCTTAGTAGTTGAGAAGCCCCCATCAGTCGAAAAACATTAGTATTTGCCTCAGGCGTTCAGGTCGTCATGTATTCGTACTCGTGGGTTCGAATCCCACGGTGGTCACCATTGTGAAACTGGTGCCTGCCCCCGAGGCCAATGATGTCGCAGTGACGAACTCCCAATCCCTGATGCCTGCAGGGGTCGTTAACGGCCGACCGTGCCGAGCAGTTTTCTTCCGTATCATGTAGCAAGGAGGTGCTAAGTGTCTATGTCTCGGACTGAGCCAAGGGGCGAGCGCGCGAGGCCACCACCCTCGAGGCTTCGTCCTGTGGGACCCTGCTTATGCGGGATCCCACAATGGATAACCTCGTCGCTTCCCCGGGGAGAGTTCGAGCTTTCGTCAAAACGAAGGGACCGCTTGCGACCCGGGGTTGATGACTTGGCAGGCTCTTTAGGCCTGTCGTTTGAGGTATCCATCTTTACATGCGTGATTCTGAGGTCTACGATACATACGTAACTACCCTGTCCTTCACATATATATATATATATATATTTACGTATGTATGCATTAGTTTCGTTTTATCTTTTTTTTTTCAGAAGCCAAAAAAAAAAAAAAATGCTACTCGGATGTATACCCCTGTCGCAACACGCTTCTTGTTTTAAACTGTCAAAACACCATAAACATACGCCTGACCAAAATAAAATAAAATCACAGGTGAGCCGATCGGAGTGTCAGGAAGGGGCCACGGGCATCATCGGCGGCGGGGAGTGGACGGCCCTCCTCGCGCTGGTGTCCCTCCTCTCCCTCGTCGTGGTGGTGCAGTGCCTCCTCCACCACATCTGTCCGCACTACGAGCCGCCTCTAAGGCGCCGCCGCCACAGACGCAGGACGGAAGATGGGAGGCTGGTCCGCCACTCTAGCTTGAAGGAGTCCATGTTGTCGGGGGGGGGG
>MEHQ01002504.1:157192-177978 GCA_008828725.1 Saccharina japonica
GGGCTCCGCGGGCACCGGAGCACCTGCAGACGCAGTTCGCCAAGACATGGCGGGCTGTGCCCTCCATATGCAGTGCGGTTCCACTCAGAGAAATCTCGTGACGGGCTGTTCGCGGATACGCCGCGGCGGGTTGTGCCCGCGGCAAGATGCGTGCGGGACACGACTGGGGGGACCGGGAGCTCGCTTCTACGACCGTCGGTACGGACGTCTTCCAGTCCGCGGTGAGGCGGCTCAGCCCCGCCCTAGCATCGCTCCCCCCGCACGCCACCGGGGCAGGAGCACCGACGATGACCGACAGGCCCCACCGAGCGACCCCGAAGTCCCCCACCAAGTCCATGGACGACATCATGCGCTGTGCAAGCGCGTTACAAGGGTTTGTTATCGCCAGCGAATCTACGGCGACAACGCTTCTGGATACGGTCCGCTGTGTCGCGCAGCTCAAAAGAACCTTCCTCGACGCGTGTGGACGACGTCGTCATGCCGGCGAGCAACGGCAAGTCGGCCGACGGCCAGAGCGTGACATCCTGCCGTCGATACGCTGCTCATCCAGAACCCGAAGGTGTGAGGCGTCCGGCAACGTCGCAGGTCAACACCCGATGGCTGGACGACAAGGGACGAAGCGGTCCGGCGACCACCTCTTCGCGGTGATCCACGAAGCGGAGGGGGGCAAAGCGGACCCGTACCGTGATTCCACACACGGGCAGACGAGCCAATGGTGCCTACATGCGCTCGTCACGAGATCGTCATCGACCGCGACGTGCCGCGAGACGCTGCTCAGCAGAAAAATCTCAGCACGGGGATAAGATCGCGAGCAGGTGGACGAGGCAGCGGCTGTTCCTCTGCTCGCAGGACCGATGGCAACGTTTGGCTGACGCGGAGTCGGCTTCCCGCTAGCGCACCGCGGACCTGCCGTCCCCTTCACCCTACAAGGTCGGTTCTCTCACGCCTCCCGGGTTCAAACCTAGTCAAAGACCTATCATCGCGCAACGGCTGTCGAGACGACGTCGCCTACCTCTGCCCGAGACGCCAGCGCATCTTCGTCAACTTCAAGAAACGTCGTGGACACAGCGGGTCAGTCCCGTTCGCGCGGCGCAGACGGCAATCGTTCACGAACGAGTCACGCCGCGGAATTCACCTTCCGGTCGCGCGAGTTCGAGAGATGAGATCGATTCTTCTCCACCCGGACGACCAAGGATTGTACTCTTTCTGCCGACTGCGATGCAGTGTGGCAGCGACCTCGGGCTCCGCGGCGAGAACCTGATCCTCTGCGCGAGCACGACTCACGAATTGGCGCCACTACGCAAAGGAGGGGCGGGAGTCGCACAATCGATACCGTTCCCGTTCACCGACGGCCCTCCGTTTCGGCGACTCGAGGCATCGCCACCGGACGACTTCACCTCAAGCAGCACGAGACACGCGCGTGCAAGCTCAATACTTCGACTCGACCGGCGCAGCTGGCGAAGAACGGGCAGCCAAGGAGCATTATCTCGCACTGATCGAGCCCTCCGGCGGGCCGACCGGGTGCTGGCGATTCATGTGCGAGGCTTTACACGGTGATGAGAGCCCCGAGCCCGCGGTTCATGTAAGTTCCACCCCCGCAATCCCCCAGTCAAGGCGGCGGTCTTCCCGCGTCAAAAGGACGTATGCCCAACGGTCCGGCAGCGCACGCGAGCTCCGCCAAAATTCGCGGCACCTGGGGCGATCGATACACGAAGAAGCAGTCGATCGCAACGGTACCCGGATGACGAGCGGGGACGCCGTACTGCTTACATCGATGGATTCCTGACGGACGACCGTGACCGCGTGGACCGGACACGGCGAGAGGAGCGGAGGGCGGAATGGGCGACCGCGCGTTCCTGGCGCGAGAAGCGGCGTGTAACCGGCCCGCGCCCGGCGCACGGGCATTCGCCCGCATCCCGGGTTTTGGCGTATACGCCCCGGGCGGGCGCTAACCCGGCTCTGAGGGGTGCTGCACCGCCCAAGTCGGCGACAGGGGCATGTCGCGCGTCCCGAAAGATCCGGGCCTCGGATCCCAGAAGAAGGTTTCGGGCGGGTGCCCCGGGATCGTGGTCGCCTGAGCCCCGGCGGTTTCCGCGGCTTCGGGGTGCATCGGTGTGAAATGATCATCGGGATCGGTGTGTGCTTTCTCCTGTTGGGGCATCGCGCGGTCATCCCGGTCGCCGTTCGGCCAAGCGTGGGAGCCAGGTAGATGGGACCAGTAGCGCCTGACGGCTGCCGACGGGTACCTGTCCGGACGTGATGCCTCGGGTCGTCGAGCCCCGGACATGGTGAATCTCGAGCCATGTGTCGCAACATGTCTGGCCGTGCCTTTCCGGGGGCGACCTTCTGAAGAGGGACTGTGCGTCTGAGACCCGCAGACCTGACGGCATTGCTGGCGTCGGCGCATTAGGCCGTCCCCTGCGACGAGCAGCGAGGCTGAGGTCCAGCGAACCTGCATCAACGCGCGGCTGAACTCGGCGGGCCGACGCGCCTGTACGAGACGGCGCGACCTACAAGGCGGACCTGGACGGCCCGAGCGGCGGGCACCTGAGCGCGCAGTCGAACAAGCAGGTGAGAGCACTCGATCGAATCGCCGCAGGCGCGGACGACGGAGGGCAGAAGAACCTGGACAACACCACCATCACCAGCCCGATGGACGGCATCGGTACGGCCCGCTGAACACCGATCGCGAACGGTGATCGCGCACGACCAACACACCCCGCCATCGTGATGGAATCGCGGATCCCTGTCGCAGCATGCTCTGTTCAAGCGAGTGACAGCGAACACTCGCGCCGATCGCCGAGGCCACTCCGGTGACGTCTACCATCAACGCGCTACCCGAGCGGATCACGCAACGTCGAGCGGATCGGCATCAAGCGCATCGCTCGGACGCACCGGCATCTTCCAGTCGAGATCCTGCCCTCGATCGAGACGTCGGGCGACCGCTGTACTCGGCTGACGGCGAGCTCAGTGACATCGCTGTCGAGGAGTTCTTTTACGTTGGTCCGTTGCCCTCGCAGCAGCGTGCTGGCCGGCGCGTGACGAGTGCCCACGACTGAAGAAGGACAACGCGTACGTGGATCCGAGAAGGCGTTCGCCCTTGTTATTATGAACGAGGCAAGACGCTCGGCCCGCCCGTCGAGGTCGGGCGAGCGCTGACGCACCACCTCATCACGGGCCTGACCGGGACGAGCGGTGAATCCTCAGCGCCGTACGGGTGCTGCCATCGGGCACGACCAGGCGGTGCGATCAGACGCCGGCCCGCAGCCGGCCTGAGGCGCGACGAGCGATCGCGGACACGATGAGACAGAGCCCGGCCGAATCCGCGACGACCCCGAGGCGGAGTCGGCCGACCGACGAAGTCTCCGCGGGTGAGCCGACGACGCCATCCGACGCCGCGCACGCCCCCGGTCGGGCGGTCGCGCGCCCCGCGACGACGATGAATCCCCCGCGGGGGGCCTGCCACAAGGTACAGATCGGCGAGGAGCCGCGTGCCACGCCCTGCAACTGACCTGACGATCCGCGCAACGACTTCGTCGCGATATGGGGCGTCGGGCTCAGCAAGCCACGCTATCAACATCCTCGTGCCTCGACGGCGACCAAGGCGGTTAACGTCCGAAACCGGCCCCGACACACAATATGAAGAACAACACTGGACGGTGCGCAACGAAAGATCGTTTATCTTCCCGAGCTTCGAGTTGCTGCCCCCCGAGCGCCCTCCAAGAACTTGATGCTCCCGATGCCTCATACTCGTTTCTATGCCAAGCACCTGTTCATGCGCCCGCGCCCCAACGTCGTCGCTGCGACTATCCCTGGGGCTGGCCGAGCCGGATTGGGCACAAAGCCCAAAACCAGCTCGCGCCTCCTGGCCTCAGCCCAGCCTGCCGCGTGCGCCTCTGCCGCCCTGCGCGGCGCGCTCGTGACACAACCCTGGGCGTGCTGCTGCCGACGACCGACGGGCAACCGATTCCAAGACCGACGGTCGAGATCATCGACTGTTCCGTCACCTCACCGTCCGCGGGCAGACGAATCTATCGTGACGCACGAGAGGAGTCGCGGCACGCGAGCGGATCTGTGTCGCCGCTCGCGCGACGGCAGTCAGACGACTACCCGACCGTACGACGGATCCCGTGCATCAGCGACTGAGTCGACCGATGGCGCGTCAGCTCGCCCGCTGAAGCGGCACGCGACAACGCCGAGTCGCGATGGTGAGCTGAACCCCTTCAATCCTCTTCGCGCCCTCGTCTTTTACCTTGCGCTGTGCTCAGACGCTTCCTGGCTACGGCATCTTCTCCCGTTCCGTGCTTCTCGACCTGACATGCTGTCACATCATTCATCGGCGTCGCGGATGGTATCGGCACATCGGCCGCTCACGGCAAAAGCGTCTGCTCAAGATTCAAACGTTCCGCGCCGCAAGATGTCATTGGGGGTTACGCTCCCCGAGGACATCGACGACGAGTGAGCTGGCTGACTCGTGAGCTCTCTACGCTACGGAACGAACTCATCCTCGACCGCGCGCCATTCGATCGAGAAACTCAGCCCATCGCTCGATGCGATGACTCGAACTACACGGAAAGCTCGTCGCGGCGCGGACGTTCCGCGGCATCTGCCACGACGGCACACATCGGAAGACCGCCAGATGATCTTCGCGCGCCCTTTCAGCCCTATCGACATCGAGGAGAACCGTCAGTCTCTTTCTCAACGCCGCCGCATCGACGAGATGAACCTGGACCCGAGCCCAACCGGTGATTTAGCTCTGAGCTCGGCGGCGCCGGTTCTCTGATCATCGTTCGGTGGAGAAGGACCTGCAGTTCTATGGCGACGGGGACGCGCAGCGAGTCTTATCCCCTTCGAGACCCACAAGCATATGAACCCGTAACACGTGGACCAACTTCCTGCTGAGACTGACTCGACCCCCGAGCAGCGGCGCCGACGCGGGAGGGCCATTGGCCGTCGATCCGGCCTTCATCCTGCGCAAGCACCGCAACCTGACCAGAGCCGAACACTTTCACAATTCCGCATGCCTCCAGACGGTGATAGCAGTCACACGGCATGGCCAGCGCATCACTTCGTCGCCAGGCATCATGTGGTCACGCTGTTCGGGCATGTCGATCATAATCATGCTCGCGACTTGAGCGAGCGACGCGCGAAGATCTCGGCTGCGCCAAGCGGTCGGCGCCCGCCCCTCTGTGCCTTGCCATTCCTGACACCGTTTCTGTGCGTGCGCGCTCCCCATCGGGGTCATGATCGGGATGGATCGTGCGCTGCTCCGTATGATCGTGAGCGGAGCGACGGTCGGTGCCCCCGTGATTTCTCGCGTTTCCTCGCTGCGGCATCTCGGCGTGATTCTCCGGGCCATTTCCGGCGATCAAGCGTGGCGAGCGCCTTCAACCCGTATCAACGCATCGCACGAATAAGCACCAGCAGTGCGAGCAGCAGAGGCCAAAGGGAATCAGGTGACAAGGGGACGAACGTGAAGGTTCGCCGCGACCCCGTGCGTCCGGGATGCCTCGCGTCTGTCCTGCTTCTCGGCGTGTCCACAACCCGTTTTCGGCCCGACCCGATGACTACGCCCCGGCGCGGCCTCGATCCAGCGTCTTCGCACGTGCCGCCCGCTAAACATTCGACGGTCCCCCCCGAGCGTTGCATCACGAGCCGCTGGCCAGCCGCAGCGATTCGACCTGCCCGACCCCGATCGCCAGCCGACGCGTTCGACGCACGTGGAACCGGTTCGAATGTCGCCTCGAAGCAGGCGCGCGGCGGTGCTGCAACAACTGGATCTCGAGCCTCAGCTCAACTCCCCGACGTATCCCCCGAATCGGTCCCAGAGAGACAAGGGCCTGTTCGAGCGTGTTCACGCTCAGCGTGCTCGTTGCGGCCGAGACGGTTACACGCCGACGGCCTCGACCCTCCGGGCAGCGCACACGCTCGCATTCGATCACCCCTGGCTTCCGCATCCCGCTGCGCACGGGGTGTAGCGGCCAGTCTCGGCTCCGTCTCAACCGTTCAAAGCACGGACAACGCGTTTCAACACGCTCACCCCCGCGATCACACGAGCCTCGCGTTAGCCTGTATCACAAACCTCTCCGGTCGGTGGCGCCGGGCACAACGCACGCATCCGCATCGACCGAGTCGAAACCGGCAGATCTCCGTAAGTTCCTGCAGACGAAGCTCTCGGAGTCATTCCCAGATCGCCGCGAGCCGAAAGCGCTCGTACTGCGGCTGTACGCGGCGCCAACCGCATCGACGTGAACGATCCAGCCAGTACGACTGGCGCTCGCGCAGCAGCTGCAGACCTTCCGGGCCCAGTTCGACGCGGCAGTCGTCGCGCCAGATCGCATGTCGTGCGGGCGGTCCGGGCCTCGCACCGCGATGACCACATCATCCGATAGCGCACACAACAGCGTGCTCACGCGAAGCAGCGCGCAGCTCAACGGATCGTGAACATCCCCGGCTCGACGTGGACACGTCGCTTGAACGTGCGTCCGATCTCGACCCGACCCGGTGCCATGCGCCACAGCCAGAAAAACGTCCAAAATCCAAAAACGACGCATTAGTTAGAGTTGTCCAGAAACGTTGCCGCTCCGTCGCCATAAAAAAATGCCGAGCTGTATGCGAGCCGAATCCCATAAATCCGAACCACACTCACGGCCAAACAATGCGATGCCCGATGCCACCATCAACCAATCCCCGACCCGTATACAACTGGTCAGCGACCCATCGGAACAAGTAGATGATCTTTCTACAACCCCGAATAATCCCCTTATAACCTGTCAGCCGCACCCGCAAATAATGACAGCATCCAACAGATGTACGACCAGGACAGCCCCCGTCGCCAGGATCGTTCGGCGCAAATGGCCTGTCGGCGCTATCGTGAATCCAAATATGAAAAGCCAAGGCCCCAATATCCAAAACTAAGCCATACGAGGCCGAGGAAAAACCAACGACACCATTTGATGCGAACATCCGGATGCGGGACGTACCCTTTCGTTAATACATTCACCCAGGTCACATGCTCTCCGCGCCAGTCACGCCGCATCACACTTGTGTTCTCATCCTAACTCATGAAAACTAATTGGCAACAGATACGATCATCGCTGGCGGCCATCCGGAAACCGCGCAATGGTGTAATGAGTTCATGATCATCGTTATGCCCCTTCGTAGGTGCGCGCACATCACACCCCGTCGTGCGATTTACACCATCATCAACATGCTTGCCATAACGTCACTGAATCGCATCCCTCGCGTCAGACGTACGCTATGCTTTGCGTTTCATCCTGTCCCCATGCCCGTTCCTGCGGTGGCCTCCCAATCCCATCAAAAAGGCCATCAGCTTCAGATCATCGAGATCTGCCAGTCGCCCGCGTGCGACCATTCTGGCATCGTTAAGTTCGCTTCAATGCCGATCCCGCCTTGAATATCGACATCCGAGTAATTATATCACGACAACTGTAGTCTTTCGAAAATTGATTTGGTCGAGTATGACGCTCGGACGCAAGCACGCTCATCGCATGTGGCGTGCGAGCAAGCCGAAATTTTCGGTCAGTCCGGATTCGCGTAGTCATCATCACCTTCGCCGGTTCTGATAACTTTACCAGGGCTGTTTTTAAACGAAAAACACGTATGCTGAGAGCGCCGCACGATGCGGTCATTTTCCTTTCATTGATTCTCCGAACCAAGCGACTGCCGATCTCACCAATGAATGTTGTGACTGTGCGCAATAAATCAACGGCCGAATCGCAAGCCGATCCCAATTTGCGACGCAGATACGCTATGTTTTATCCGTGATTCTGCACGCACACCCTTTCTGGGTTCTTATGTTGACGTTTCCAGATCACATCATACAAAACAGGCTCGGCGCTATGCAGTTTATCAACGACATCTCGCCGTCAGCCTGATAACACAATGCTGACCATAACGACTTCCATCGCCTGCACCCACCTCTACGCCAAAAATGCAAATTAGTGCGGAAATAGAGGGGCAATTCATACCCCCACGGCTCGTCCCCCGGCTCTGCGAAGCGCATGTCTTCAAGATTTTCTTGAAACCTTTTGGGCCCTGATATCCCAACGTGACAGCACAGTCTTCCGGCTTGACAGGATTCGCTTCCGGGCCCATATGTCGGCATTACGAATCCCAAACGGACCTTCCAAACATACGGGAGATCCCACTATGGATAACTCTCGTCGCTTCCCGGGTCCTAGTTAGTTCTCCACTCTTTCGCTTCAAACGAAGGGACCGCCTTGCGACCCGGAGCGGCACCCTTGATGAACTTCCGGCATGGTCTTCTTTGCCCTGTCGTTTGAGGTATCCATCTTTCAATGCCGTGCAATTCTTCCCAGAGTCTAGCTCCGATAACATACAGGTTCGCCTGTTAGGTCACTTACCCTGTCCTTCATGCAGAAGCCAAAAACAGATAAAACAAAAATTCATGAACTCCTCTACTTCGGACTGATATACCCCTGCGTCGAGCAACCCGCCTATGCTTCGTTTTAAACTGTTCAAAACACTCATAAAACATACGCCTGACCAAATAAAATTAACAATCACAGGGTGACGGCCGTCGGGTCGCCAGAATACGGCTATCTAGCCAGGCGCGCCACATACTTAACATCGTCCAGCGCAATTTCAGCGTCAACGCACCGCCCACACTCCCAGGCGATGCTCCCAGCACGCACAAGTCAAGCCCCGACAAACAGGATCTAATCCTGCATCCGGCCTTAGCCACCCCCAGATATTTAGTGTCAGTAAGGGGTCCACGGGCATCAATCGGCGCGCGGCGAGTTGGACGGCCCCTCCTCGCGTGCGGTGTCCCTCCTTCTCCCTCGTCGCTTGGGTGGGTGCGCAGTGCCTCCATCCACGCCCCACATCTGTGGCCCGCACTATCGAGCCTGCCTCTAAGGCCCGCCGCCGCCACTTAGTACGCAGACGGAAAGATGGGGAGGCTGCCGTCCGCACTCTAGCTTGAAGCGAGTCATTGTTGTTCGGGGTCGGGGGGCAAGAGTGGTAGCGGGGGGGGGGTGGAAGGGGAAAGGTGAGAAGGCAGAGGTCTGCGCCGTCGCTTGCTGATACCCCTTTGCTGCCTTCTTCTGGTGGTGGTGGTGGTGGTGGTGGTGGCGGCGGTGGTGGTGGTAGTGGCGGTGGTGGTGGTGGCGGTGGTGGTATACCTTCGTACCAGGCCGTACATGAGTGATCGGAGGATGGAGAATGCGTTTTACAAGAATTGCGTAAAATAAATAGTATGCCAGGTAGTAGTAGTTTTTTGCACAGTTTTGTGTTGCTCATGTAGTGGTGTTGGTATTGGTATTGGTGGTGGTAGTGGTGGTGGAAGGGAGTGGACGAGGAGGCTAAGGTCTGCGCTGTCACTTGTCGATAGCCCTCTGCTCCGGTATTCTTCTGCTGCTACTGGGTCGGGTTCTGGTTCTGGTCCCCGTTCTGATTCCGGTTGTGGTGCTGGTGACGCTTAACCTTCGCACTAGGTGGTGGAGAAATGGCTGAAATACGGCAGACTTCTGGATGTTTTCGTACGAAAAGCGGCGGAAGTTATGTTAGCACAGGTTACTTAATTTAGCACAGGTATGTTATCTTATCACGAGTTATTTTCTTACGGCGGTGGTTTGTGGTGGTGGTGGTAGTGGTAGTGGAAGAGAGCGAGTGGAGAGATTAAGGTCTGCACCATCGCTTGTCGGTAGCCCTCTGCTGTCTTCTGCTGCTGCTGTCTGCTGTCTGCTGCTGCTGCTGCTGCTGCTGCTACTGCTATTGCCTTGGTTCTACTTCGCTGCCAGCTTCTGGTCCTGCCTCTGGTTCTCGTTGCGCGAAGCCTTTTACTAAACGTCTGACAAATCACGATCTAGCTAGATCACCTGGATCCTGTAAGCTATCGTTGTGACATGTTGCGCAAGATCTGTACCGTACAGATGACGTAGGACAGGAATCTATCTGCCACTGAAATGTCTACAACATTAGCAGGCCATTCAGCGAGGAACGGTGGTCTGTGCAACGCGTGAACCTTCCCTCTGTACCATACCATGCGTTGGAGGAATGACTTGCCTATAATGGAAACGTTTACAATATGTATTTGCGTGAAAAAAAAGCAGCACCGGTACATAGTATGCATCATACTTATTAATGGTACGTACTGGTATTCATGTGTTTTTTCACAGTTTTGGTTTTTTCGTCGACAGTGGGGGTGGTGGTAGCGGTGGCGGTAGTAACGTTGGTGAGGGTGGTGAGGGTGGTGATAGCGTGTTGATGTTGGTGGTATTAATAGCGACCGGGCGTTGGAGTGGGAGGGGGGGGGCGGGGACTCGCTAGGTTGAATGTTTTTAATTGTTTGTCATATTTTTAGGGTGCTTAAGTTGCTGTAAAAACAGCGTGGGACCCTGGATGCGAACCATCGTCATTCCGCTCGAAAAACACAAGACACAATCAAACGCTTTACCAGGCAGAAGTTACTGTAGGCCGTATCGCCGTGGTTTTTCAAGTCGTATGTAGGTCGGAGGAGGGTGCTCAGACTCACCGCAAGCGCAATAGGAGCAGGGATGCATCTATCTGTGCCCGCAGCTTTCTGATTGGTCAATTTTTTATTGCGTGTGGGGGTTCCCCATCATTTTTGTATGGGGGGGGGGCGCTTCATGGAGCGTTTTAGGCGAAATTGAAAAGTTGACGAGTCAGAGGAGGAGCAGACTCATCCCATGGTAGGTAGGTATGTATAGGGGTAGCAGTTAGCTTTAGCCTTCTCAGGCAAATATTTTTGTGACTGGCTATTAGTATACGCCTCAAGTGAGCAACTACTACCGGTTATAATGACAATTTTGCTCGTATATTTGTTTTTAGCGCTAGCTCCTATGCTCTAATCAGTATAATCAAATGATGGGGTCGGATTGCGCGAAGAAAGTTCTTCGAAGTCATGATTCGGGTGGGCGAGAGGTATTGAGCTCCTCATGTGAGGAGCTCAGAAAGTAAGCCGCCACCCCTGTAAGGCACAGGCATTGCTCAGCAGAGGGGGAAAGAGGGTTCAATCGTAGGGTTTTGTAGGAGGGTTTGCATGTTGGAGCATTGCTGGCACAATTGCCCAGCAGAGGGGAGAAGAGGGTTCAATCGTGGGGTTTTGTAGGAGGGTTTGCATGTTGGAGCGTTGCTGCAACAACATGCTTTTTCGGGGGGGCTACGTATTGTTCTAAGCAGAACCAAAATATGGTGTGTATACATTAGGGGGGATGTTACGATTTCTGTCTCCATCGTGGGTTCTGATTACTATAATATTCTTACTACAATAGCCCACCCGGAATAACTCTCCCAGTGCTGTTCTTGGTTGTGGCACTTGGCCGAGCGGCTGGCTGCTGCTGCTGTGCTGCTGCTGCTGCTGCTGCTTGCTGTTGCTGTGGTCAGAGCTGAACTCGGTGTGCGCTGCTGCCGTGATGAGAGTTGAACTCGTTGTGATGCGAGAGTTGCCTCGTGGTGCTGGTGTAGTATATATGTGGCACTGGATTTATTGCTGACACTTGAAATTGATGGTAGGGCGCTTAAAGTCTAGTACCTGGTATAGGTTTTGGGGAGTGCTGAGTGGCTGCAACAGTTGGAGCAGTTCGTTTTTTATAAAACTGATTGCAGCAGTATGTTTGGGTATAGGGCGACAGGCAAGCCGACGCAAAACAAGACAGAGGACCACCACAGTAAAAGTTGTCGAATTTTCCGGGTCTTCGTCGTGGTCTGTCGCGATTCAGGCTTAGGCGGACGGGGGCGTACTCATTTGTTGCTTGCCTTGGTCATTTGACCTTTGACCACGCATCCCTTTCGAGACGGAGCACCGTTCCTACTCCGAATATAGACACTTCCAACAATTGGGCACTCATTACGTTGTTTCCATGTAACACATAGAAACTTTTTGCTAATAATCTTATCCCCTTCCTCTTTCGCCGCTTGTGGCCACCATCTATCTCCTAGGGTAGCGATCGTTTTCTCGCTATCTAGTGGACCAAACTTGTCCATGTCACATTCGTCTTTTATCCTCGTCTCCTCTCTAACACATCCCGTTCCTCCTTGTGTATTTCACGTTCTCCACTACGTATGATATGCGAGTTCTACTCTCTATTGCTTTACCACAAGGCCACCTCTGTGCATCTACTTCCTCCTCCCGGCCACTGGTATACCTCCTTTCTGGCAGGTCCAGGTCCCCTACAAATCGCAGTTTCAGCGTTTTCGCGAAGTCCATTTGGTCCATACAAACACGTTTTCATTCCTGTCCCTTCTCTTAACCCCCCGAGTATATCTAACCTAAGTGTTCCTCCCCTTCCACCTTATTTCCAAGCGCCATCAGTTCCCTTCTTTCTGTCCTTTATTTTACTTCTGGCTTGTACCCCCAAGATTATCTTTGGCCAGGATCTCTTTTTTTGTTTCCTCCCATATCCTTCGATACCTTCTCGCCTACGCTATCCCACCCTACTCCAGCTCGCGTTGGGGGAGGGGTGGGGGGGGGGCGTACTCATTTGTTGCTTGCCTTAGTCATTTGACCATTGACCACGCATCCCTTTCGAGACGGAGCACCGTTCCTACTCCTAATAGAGACACCTCCAACAGTTGGGCGCTCATTACGTTGTTTCCATATATTACAGAGAAAGTAACACATAGAATTTTTTTGCTAATTTGCTAATACTCTTATCCCCTTCCTATTTCGCCGCCTGTGGCCACCATCTATCTCCTAGGGTAGCGATCGTTTTCTCGCTATCTAGTGGACCAAACTTTTTCACGTCACATTCGTCTTTTTTCCTCGTCTCCTCTTCAACACATCCCGTTCCTCCTTGTGTATTTCACGTTTTCCCACTATGATATGCGAGTTCTACTCTCTATTGCTTTACCACAAGGCCACCTCTGTGCATCTACTTCCTCCTCCCGACCACTGGTATACCTCCTTTCTGGCAGGTCCAGGTCCCCTACACGAAATCGCAGTTTCAGCGTTTTCGCGAAGTCCATTTGGTCCATACAAACACGTTTTCATTCCTGTCCCTCCTCTTAACCCCCCAAATATATCTAACCTAAGTGTTCCTCCCCTTCCACCTTATTTCCAAGCGCCATCCTTTCCTTTCTTTCTGTCCTTTCTTTTACTTCTGGCTTGTACCCCCAAGATTACCTTTGGCCAGGATCTCTTTTTTTGTTTCCTCCCATATCCTTCGATACCTTCTCGCCTACGCTATCCCACCTTATTCCAGCTCGCGTTGGGGGAGCGGGGGGGGGGGGGGGGCGTACTCATTTGTTGCTTGCCTTAGTCATTTGACCATTGGCCACGCATCCCTTTCGAGACGGAGCGTTGGGGGGGAGGGGGCTTCATGAAACGGTTGCAGTAAGAAACGGTTGCCGTAAGAAACGGTTGCCGTAAGAAACGCCCACCCACCCGAGTCAGACGTCAGACAGAGGAGGGGGGTAGGACACATGCTACCTTAAGGTAAAGGTTCAAAGTGATTTTTCTGAGGGTGATCACTTGAGGAGCTCTATACTAATACTAAGTCAAACACTGATTTTAAGGAAAAATAAAGTACTACAGTACCCGATGCACAATCCCATGGCCTCAAGCACGAAAAATAAAATAAAATTGCAACACAGTATTGAAAGTCCGACGAATTTGGGTTAAGGAGCCTTTAATAGGTCATTCCGAAAACGTTTCAGCCAAAAAAAGGTATACCTCTATCAATACTAGACGCGTGCTACGGTAGAGGTAGCACTTTTTGGCTGAATCGCTTTCTGAACGATCGGGCTCCATATAAATAACCCAAATTCGTCGTACTTTCATTTTTGTGACGAATAATGCTTCAAGCATACTTCGGTCATGAGATTTCTCATCCGGCAGCACTTTTATTTTCCTCCAAAATCGATTTTTCGGTGAGGTATGACGCTCCTTAAGTGAGGAGCTCAGAAAAAACATGGCGCACCTACGACCTCTATCGTAGCACGCGTCGTAGAAAGCATAAGATGTTTTTTGTTTTTTGTCCATTTTTGGGGTCGGCGCGCTGATTGGCTGGTTCGGTTGATTGTTGTCGGTTGGTTGGTGGAACTATTTGACGAAGGGAAATTGGAGGCGTTTTTGTGCTGTTCATTGTTCCCGCGAGCGTCATGCATGTGGCACAGGGCACACGGGGGGCACAGGATCTTCTCCGTCGAAGGAGACATCGTACGACGAAAAACTGGAACACCGAAAGCACTAAAAAACGGATGTCCCTCAAGACATCCGCCTCATATTTTTTTACGTATACAGTATACGTAGTGGTTTTTGGGATTTGATGCCGACTGAACACCTAATGCTAAGGAAACACTTATACTGTACCTGGTAGGAATAAACCACGAAGAAATTATTGAAGACTCGCGCAAAACCAGCAATTCACGAGAAGAGTTGCTTGCTATCAAACGGCGAGCGCTACTGACACATATGTCATGAGCAAAGAAATTGAAGACTCGCGCAAAACTACTGATTGCAGTATCTACGACGAGAGAGCTGCTGTCATGTAACCCATAAAGGAGCTTTCGGCCCAAACCGCGAAACAGTACAACACGTGAACAGCCTACCCCTCTAAACATCCGTGCTAGCAGGTTATAAGTAGGCGCCCGTCGCTGTCGCCACCGCCCCAGACACCGAAACGCGCAGGGATGTACGGTAATGTGCTATATCGTGGGAGACATGTGGAAGTGTGGAGGGCGTAAGCTTTATTTTTACCCATCCGCCGGAGGATTAAAAAAAAAATCGGTTTGATCCCTTGAATGGCTGCCCCCTGCACTAAAACTGTTGGTGTATTGAGGTCAACATAGGTTCCTTGACGTCGGTTTGACCCCTGGACTGACCGCCCCGTACACTAAAAATAGTATATTAAGGCCAAAATAGACTCCCTTGACGGCGGTTTGACCCCTGGACTGACCGCCCCCTGCACTACAACTAGTATATTAAGGTCAAAATAGACTTCCTTGACGTCGGCCTGACCCCTTAACTGCCCGCTGCACTACAACTAGTATATTAAGGCCTTAAGAGACTCCCTTGACGCCGGCTTGACCTGTTGACTGACCGCCCCCTACACTATAACTAGTATATTAAGGCCCAAAGAGACTCCTTGACGCCGGTTTGACCCCTTGAATGACCGCCCCTACACAAAAACTAGTACATTTTGAGGTCAACAGAGACTCCTTGGTGCCGGTTTGACCCCTTGACCGACAGCCCCCTACACAAAAAATAGTATACTAAGGTCAACGGAGACTCCTTGACGTCGGTTTGACTCCTTGACTGACCGCCCCCTCACTACAACTAGTATATTAAGGCAAAAAAAGACTCCTTACGCCGGTTTGACCCCTTGACAGACCGCCCATACACTAAAACTACTGTAGTATATTAAATCCAAAAGAGAGTCCTTGACGCCGGTTTGACCCCTTGACTGACCGCCCCCTACACTAAAACTAGTATAGTAAGTGCATGGGGCATACCAGTATACACTTAACACTACCACACGCGGCAGAACTTATTATAAGCCATTGGAGGGAGCCAATACTATTTGACCCCTCGAATTTCGCACGAAAAGCACGTTAAGCACGCCATTTTTTTCGGTGCGGGGTACGAGGCATCTCAAGTTTCAGAAGCTCCTCGTTTAGACTAACCCTCTTACTCCTGAAAAAGCCTTGTAGGGGTAGCTCCTAATGCTTGCCTCATAGGGCAACACTAAACCCAAGCAGTCTGTCTCCTAAACCTGAGGGTGGGTGCAGTTCTCAACAGGTCAACCCTTTCACTACCGCAAAAATGAACCCCAACACTATTAAAGCCAAGTACCACTTTGACCCGAAATATAAGTACCATTTCGATTAAATTTTAATGTAGAAATGTTCCTTATAGTCCTGGTCAGAGTGGTTTTTCGGGCCCAGAAACATGAGTGCCGTTCTCAAAGCTCTGAACGGGTTATTGAGGAGCTATTTTTATCTCCACCTAAAAGCCTTCTCACAGAAAAAAAATACTCTTTTTTTTTCAGAAAAGTTCCACAAGCTTAACCCGACGATGGCGGTGAACACCCAAATTTTGACTTTTGTTTTTTTTGCTAGAAAAGAACAGCCTTAACCTGACGACCGTGAACACCTAAAATTTGACTATTTTTTCGTTAGAAAAGTACAGGGTTATAATCCGAAAACGGTGAACATTCCCGTGGTTAGGTGGCTTACGTGTATACTGGTACTACAACGATAAGGCGTGTGCCTTACGGGGTTGGGTTATAATCCGAAAACGGTGAACATTCCCGTGGTTAGGTGGCTTACGTGTATACTGGTACTACAACGATAAGGCGTGTGCCTTACGGGGTTGGGTTTTAACCCGAAGACGGTGAACATTCCCGTGGTTAGGTGGCTTACGTGTATACTGGTACTACAACGATAAGGCGTGTGCCTCACGGGGTCAAGGCGTGTGCCTTACGGGGTTACTGGCTAGTTTCCTCAACTAAGGAGCGTCCCGCGCCAGGCGAAAGTATTGCCTTACCTAGAAGGCAAAAGTGCTACGACCCTTATAGTACAGTAGTATCGCGTCAAGGCCCACTGTTTTGGCCTTAATATACTAGTTTTAATGTAGAGGGCGGTCATTCGAAGGGTCGCCATACCGCGGTCAACTGGCACCTTCCGTCCGGGCCTTTTTTTCTCCTTAATATTATATACTAGTTTTAGCGTAGGGGGCGGCCAGTCAAAGGGTCAACGTATGCAGCACGCGTTTGAGACTTACCAGGTATGTTGTACCAGGTATATGACAACACACCCTGCCTGCCTGCCCCCCCCCATCCCCCTCCCTGGTCGGTGAAAACCCGACATGCTCCGTCCCGGCATTGTAGGGATGCGAGGGTCTATGGTCATACGACTACGGCCATGCATGAATATGAAGTACACCCCCCCCCGGGAAAAAAAAAATGAGCCTGGCCCGAAGTCCGGCAACTAAAAGCGCTTCGTAAGTTAGAGGCCCTTTCAGTGAGTGCTCTGCTTGCACAACTCAAATTCCCACACCAATTCCAAGACTTTGGTGACCCGAAAAAGAAAAAAGAAAAAAAAGTGCGGGTGCAATTCTTAGTACGGTTCGCGTAATTATACTGACTGTACTATCATACCAGCGCGGGGAAAATAAAAAATGTTGACCCAAAACTGTCGATCCAGGGACTCCGGAGGCGTCGGGTCGGGTCGGGTCGGGTCGGGTCGGGGGAGGGGTAGGGGTAGGGTCGAGTCGGGATCGAGCGCGAGGAAAGAGTATTGCATGCAATGAATGGAACCTAGCAACGTTGTGTTTAGTACCAGGTAGGGTATATCGCTCTGGACGGGAAAGTATGGAGGCATTTCGTCTTCATATTGATGTCTAGACGTTCCTTATATTTCCGTCCAAGAGTGGTATGTACTCGGGTATGTACCCGGGCATCAAACCTGGTTGTTTAGATCATATGCATCCTCGGGTATGTACCCTGGTACCTCCAGAGTATATACTCAGGTGTATACCCTGGTGGTACCTGGGTACCAAACCTGGATGTTTGATCACACTCGGGTATGTACCTTGGTACCCTCTGGGGTACCTGGGTATCAAACCTGGCTGTTCAGATCATATGTATACTCAGGCATGTACCTTGGTATCTTCACGGGTACCTGGGTACCAAACCTGGTTGTTTGATCATACTCGGGTATGTACCTTGGTACCCTCTGAGGTACCCGGGTATCAAACCTAGTAATAGTTGTTTTTATCATACTCAGGCATGTACTTTGGTAGTACCCTCTGGGGCACCCGGGTATCAAACCTGGTTGTTTTGATCATGCTCAGGTATGTACCCTGGTGGTACCCTCTGGGGTATCAGGGTACTTTGAGCATACTCGGGTATGTACCCTGGTAAGATACCCACAGAACGCTATAGAATACCCTACAAAAATACCTTTGAAACCTACTGTTGTATGCATCTATATCCCTCCCTCGAAGAAAGTAGTCAGGGTAGCACCTATAATACAGCCCATATACTACGAAATCCCTTTCTCTCTACTTCAACCACTATGGCTGGGACTTTATCCCACGTTTGGACCCTGAAGTGAATACTGTACTGGAATACATCAGAAAACCTCCGTTGGACGGTACTACAATACAGTACGTAGGTATACAGTGCAGGACACGTACTGTACGTATCATACCCCTGGCACGCTATTTCAATAAGAAACCGAACACGAAGAAGACATTTACGCTTCAGAGAATTACATGAGAAAACATAAGAAATTTCAGAGGCCGCCGTCATACTAAACGAACGTGCTGTACGTACGTAGTACTCGTGCTATTAAATACCAGTCCCTGGGAGTGTAGAACGCGATCCCTTTTTTCTCAAATAAGAACTCCAGCGTACGTACGTGTACACCGTAACATTTCCTGGTGCTTACAAATAATAATAGAAGGTGGTGTTGTCCTGTGTCATTCTCCATCACCGTTGTATCATATATATCGCCAACGAATAGAAAAAAAAAAGAGGGACGACGACGAAGACAACCTCCATGCAGCCAACAATGCAGCAACAACAAAAAACACACCAGAAGCAGCAGCGGCAGCAGCGGCAGCAGTAGCAGTCGAACCCCAGAAAACCCGAGTACAAACAGCAAATATGCTATACCGCGTTATACTCTGGGCGTGCTATACCGCCTTACACTCTGGGCGTGCATATAAGGACAGTGTGGGTATAAATACGAAGATCAAACGGTCCTTACATTTTCGCCCAGGTTGGTAACACTTAAGCTAACACACCCCCTCCCCCTCGCGGACGATTTTCGACGCCGATTTTTCGTTTCTTCTACAGCGGGGAGGAGAGAGAAAAAAAAACGCCGAGCAACGCACGCGTCCATGGGCAAAATATCTTGACGAGATCTTCCCAAAGCGGCTACGTATATCTCGACGAGATCTCCCCAAAGCCACCACGTATCTCGACGAAATCTTCCCAAAAGCCGCTACGTATCTCGACGAGATCTTCCCAAAACCGCTACATATCTCGACGAGATCTTCTTAAAGCCACCACTAATACGTATCTCGACGAGATCTTCCCAAAGCCGCTACGTATCTCGACGAGATCTTCCGAAAGCGGCTACTTATTTCGACGAGGTCTTCCCAACCCCGCTACGTATCCCAACGAGATATTTCTAAAGCCACCATTAATACGTATCTTGACGAGATCTACCCACACCCGCTAGCTAAGTATCTCGACGAGATCTTCCCAAGGCCGTTACGTATCTCGACGAGATCTTCCCAAAGCCGCTACGTATCTCGACGAGACTTCCCAAAGCCGCTACATACGTATCTCGCCGAGATCTTCCCAAAGCCGCTACATACGTATCTCGCCGAGATCTTCCCAAAGCCGCTACATACGTATCTCGACGACATCTTCCCAAAGCCGCTACATACGTATCTCGCCGAGATCTTCCCAAAGCCGCTACATACGTATCTCGACGACATCTTCCCAAAGCCACCACTTTCGGTGAGTACTGCCCGCCCACCCGCCCGCCCGCCCGCCCGCCACCCTGAGTTTGGAGAAATTCGGCTTGAAAATATTCCCAGGGGGGTGTGTATCTTGATTACAGTACGGTAGGTACGAGTAGCCCCTTTGAAGGGGCCCCGCCATAAGGGAAAACGGTATATAAGGGACGCCCCGCCAAAAGGGAAAACGGTATATAAGGGACGCCCCGCCATAAGGGAAAACGGTACATAAGGGACGCCCCGCCATAAGGGAAAACGGTATATAAGGGACCTAAAAAAAATATGCGCACCGTTTTAGCCCACTATTAATAGTGATTGTAAGGGGCCGGTACCAACTCTGAATAAGAGACGTCGGTATACAAGGGACCTTACCTCCAACCCCGAATGCACTAAGGTCCCTTCAAAGGAGCCGGCCACCTACTGCTGTATACAGTATTAATGGGAGGTAGCGGTTTCACCTCTCGGCGGACCGCCCACCTATACACTAAAAACTACAGCAATAGTGGTCCCTCTTTAGTGCCGGTATGTATGCGCCAGCCAACGATACCGGCATTATAGCGCCAACCGGCACTATATACTCCGCACACTGCCACATGGGTGAATTCCATCTGTGCCGAGCGATTTCACAGGCACTATAGCGGTAACCGACACTACTTCACACACTTCCACAGTGGCTAATCCCACCCGTAACAAGCGATTACACCGGCACTATACGTGGCGGGAAGCCGGCCCTACTCCGCACGCTGCCACAGTGGCTAATCCCATCCGTACCCGGCGATTACACCGGCACTACACGTAGCGGGAAGCCGGCACTATAGAGGGACCACGCTGCCGTAGTACGGTAAGGCCGAAAAAGCCATTCACTCCTTTAGGAGAGCACTCCCGTTGTGTGTGCAAACTACTTGAGATTAGAGTCAGACTTAGGTGTCATGTAAAATGCAGTACAAAAAAAGGGTCAACGCGCGCCGAAAAAGACGGCGTCTCCTAAATATGATGGCATATTCTGAGTACACGTATAATATATATATACTCGCACAGCGCAGCGCAATGTTTAGAGCAAACATCGCACGTGTGCCCGATTCGAGAGGTATATAGCAGCCCCTTCCCCCCCCCCCCTCCACCGGAGTAGAAACAAAAACGCTATTTATTTCTAGCAAACCTACAGGCGCACCATTCAACGCAGGTTCATGCCGCGAATGTGGCTCCAGCAGATGCAAGTGAGCCAGCCAAATATTATTTAGCGGTTATCATACAATATAGACTTGGCCCTCGGCCATGCATGAACATGAGTACCCTCCCCCCCCCC
>MEHQ01002504.1:178000-242767 GCA_008828725.1 Saccharina japonica
CGTCCCCCCCCCCCCCCGTCTCCCCTCCCCTTGCGTCCTGGAAAACCCAGCGCTACGTATATATCGATTGATCAAAGCACGAACGGTCTGGTCAGCACATCAATCCTCCATCTTCCCGCCACGAAATGATAGTGGGAAAAAGCAACAAAAAACAAAAAACAAAACAACACAGCACAAAACCAAACCAAACAGCACAAAACAAAGCAGGAGAAAACCGAAAAAACAAAACGAAACGAAACAAAACGAAGGAAAAAAAAACGAGACAAAACAGGACAAAACAAAAACATAAGACAAAACAAAACAACCCCCCCCAACAAAAAATGAAACGAAAATAATAAGATAAAAAACCAAAATCTGACCCCGAACCTCGGCGGGTAGAAACACTTCTGGAGTTTTTTTCCCCACTCCTGTCACTGCTACTGCTGCCACTGCTACTGCTGCTGCTGCCGTCACTACCACTACTTCTGCTGCCACTGCTTCTGCTTCTGCTGCCACTGCTTTTGCTGCTTCTGCTACGCTGGATGCCAACATTGCAGCAGCGCATACCGAAAAAAGAGCATTGAGTTCGCGCACAGGCGTGCGATCGTTTTGTCGACAACGACATTAGGGGTGCAAAACATTCCAACAACTATATTTTCGGAAGGCTCTCAAAATCAGCATTTTTCCGAAAACGCCTTGTTCGGTATTGGAAACCCCTTCCCGTTCTGGAGAGAAAAAAACGAGCGCCCCAAAAAACGATCGCGCAACCCCGTGCTCAAACTCAACGGCTCTTTTACGGTAAACCACCTCAACCTCGAACTCTCCCCTCACTCACTCTTCACATGACCCAACCACTACCTCCCCTCCGAAAAAAACATCTCGTCGCTCATGCTCCTACCAGGGCTGGTGGGCACAGACGGGGGAGGGGATATCCCATTCCCTCCCCCTCCTCCCCCCCCGCCTCCTCCTGCTGCCCCACGGACATCGTTCAGGGCGGTGCCTTCGCTCGCACTCCCCCCTCCCCCTCCCCCGCCTCCACCCCCACCCCCCGTCCCGACTGATGGTCGTCGACGATTGGGCACGAACGGAATGCCCACGAATGTCCTTCTGGCGTACTGGGGGTACTGCTCTGGGTAGAAACGCTCTAGCAACGCTTCTTCGTACGGGATGCGTCTTCGAAAAAAGGAGCTTGCGGCCACGACGTAGACGAGGAAGCACAGGGGGTTGCACAGCAATAGCTGGGGGGGGGGGGGGGGAGGGAAGGCAAAGGAAAAAATTAGGGGGGGAGGGGTCAGGGGTTAGGGTTGGCCGGTGGTGGGGGGGGATGGGGGGGGGATAGAAAATGGGGGGTAGTTGTGTGGTGTGTAGTGAAAAGGAGCTTGTTGCCGTGACGACAAATCGACAAAGAGAGTGACGCTTGCAACAGCAAGAGGTAGGGGGGAAGGCAAAAGGACAAAATGGGGGGGGGGTTCAGGGTTTCAAGTATACATACCTCACCGAAAAAATGATTTTGGAGGAAAATAAAAGTGCTGCCGGATGAGAAATCTCATGACCGAAGTATACTTGAAACATTAATTCGTCACAAAAATGAAAGTCCGACGAATTTGGGTTATGGAGCCCGATCGTTCAGAAAACGATTCAGCCAAAAAGTGCTACCTCTACCGTAGCACGCGTCAGGGTAGGGTAGGGTAGGGTAGGGTAGGGTAGGGTAGAGTAGCGTAGAGTTGAGTATGGTAACGTAGGGTAAGAGTAGGGTAGAGTAGTGTAAGTAACATGTTACATAATAGGGCAGAGTAGTACAGTAGAATAGGGTAGAGCACAGTATACTATTAATAGTACAGTTCGGCGAGGACCTGCGGCGGCGGCGGCGCCTTGAAAAGTTTACCGGAAGACGCCAATATATGAGCATTACCAACATGCTGGAAACCTACGCCAGATATATATGGCGCCGATACTCACTACACATGACAGTGTAACCTACGAGTAGTAAAACATAGTTGGTACATACTGACAGCACTGCAGCAGATTTTAACTGGGATCCTAAACCGTCAGTACAGGCAGCTTCGACGCTCGTGCTGTGAGGTATCAATTAACTCTGTTTTTACTCTACCCGAACCTCTACTCAAGCGCTAGCTACAGCATGCTCTACTGCTGCAGTGCTGTCACATACCTGGCATGAATATGGTTTCAAAAGCCAGCTCAAACCCCTAGAAACATAAATACAAACAAAACAAATATTCAACAATCGGATAGCTAACTCACTTGCGTGCCCAGGCTCCACCAAAACCACCCGAAGTAGCTGGGATGTCTCAAGTACCTGTACACCCCTCGAGTGACGAGCTGGTGCGATTCCTCTCTCTGTGCGACCACAATACGTACCGAAACCACCGAAAGCGAGAGGCGAGGAGGCAAGGAGTTGTTACAATATCGCGGCGGGAGATGAGGAGGGCAACTATGCTACATAGGGGACCGTTTTTTTTGGGGCACGTCAAGGCCTATTTCGGCCTTACTATACTAGTTTTAGTGTAGGGGACGGTCAGTCAAGGGGTCAAACCGGCGTCAAGGAGTCTATTTTGGCCTTAATATACTAGTTTCAGTGTAGGGACGGTAAGTCAAGGGGTCGAATCGGCGTCAAGGAGTATATTTAGGCCTTAAATGTACTAGTTTCAGTGTGGGCGGCGGTCAGTCAAGCGGCCAAACCGCGGTCTTCTATTTATAGCAATATACTAATTTCAGTGTAGGGGGCGGTCAGTCAAGGGGTCAAACCGCGGTCTCCTGCCTATAGCAATATGATGGTTTTAGTGTACGCAGCGGTCAGTCAAGCGGTCAAACCGCGGTCTCCTACATAGAAGAATATGGTAGTTTTTGTATAGGGGGCGGTCAGTCAAGGGGTCAAACTGCGGTCTTCAATTTGTAGCAATATACTAGTTTTAGTGTAGGCGGCGGTCAGTCAAGCGGTCAGACCGCGGTCTTCTATTTATAGCAATATGGTAGTTTTCGTGTAGGGGGCGCTCAGTCAAGGGGTCAAACTGCGGTCTTCAATTTATAGCAATATACTAGTTTCAGTGTAGACGGCGGTCAGTCAAGCGGTCAAACCGCGGCCTACTATTTATCGCAATATACTAGTTTCAGTGTAGGAGGCGGTCTGTCAAGCGGTCAAATTGCGGTCTACTATTTATAGCAGCATACTAGTTTTAGTATAGGAGGCGGTCAGTCAAGCGGTCAAACCGCGGTCTTCTATTTATAGCAACATACTAGTTTTCGTGTAGGCGGCGGTCAGTCAAGCGGTCAAACCGCGGCCTACTATTTATCGCAATATACTAGTTTTAGTGTAGGCGGCGGTCAGACAAGAGGTCAAAATCGCGGTCTCCTATTTATAGCAATATACTATTTTTAGTGTAGGCGGTCAGGTCAGTCAACGGGTAAAACCACGGTCTCCTGTATAGAGCAATAAACTAGTTTTCAATGTAGGCGGCGGTCAGTCAAGCGATGAAACAGCGGTCTTCTATTTATAGCCAAGCGGTCAAAACGCGGTCTCTTACGTAGGAATAGGGGGGCAGGACAAATCGAAAAAGCGCGCGGTTAGGGAGGGAGGACGACGATAATAAAAAGCCCGCTTGATTCTGAAGGTGGTCCCATTTCACGCGGGGCGAACGCAGCATGAACAAAAAAGGCAAGAACTACATATGTACAGCAATAGCAGTAGACTAGCAATAGGAGTAATAACAATGGCAGCAGCAGCAGCAGCAGCAGAGCGAGGCAAGTAGCAACAGTAGTGGTAGTGGCAAGTAGCAGTAGCAGTATAGTTAGCAGTAGCATCAGTAGTAGCAGCAGTAGCGCGGCAACAACATTAAGCTTGGGGTAGAAAATCGTTCGAAACCCGGCCTACTATCAGCGTTGGCGAGTAACCTCCATTTTTTTAGTCCCCTGAGAGCGAGTTCGTTTCGAAGGTCAAAAGCCATCACGGCCCCTATGATATGCCTCCCTGCCACCCATCACGAAACCTTTCAAATTCGAGCAGGTACAGGTTCCACCGCAGCGCTATGCCATATTCCTACTCAGGGCAGCGGTAGCAGTACCACTTATTAGTAGTAGTAGTAGTGGTAGTGGGAGTAGTAAAAGTAGTAGTCGTAGTAGGAGTAGTAGTAGTAGTAGTAGTAGTAGTAGTAGTAGAAGTAGTAGTGGTAGTAGTGGTAGTAGTAGTAGTCATAGTAGTAGTAGTAGTAGTAGTAGTAGCAGTAGAAGTAGTAATAGTAGTAGGAGTAGGAGTAGTAGTAGAAGCAGTAGTAGTACCGAGGACCATAGTAAGTAGGACCAAATATTGTTGGTAAAAACAAGGAAACATACGAATAGCTTTTCGTGTCAACCATAGGACCTATTTAGTTATATTTAGTCCTATTTAATATGCCCCCCCGTAATAGGTGTGGTAGCAGTAATGCACTAATGCAGTAATGCAGTAAATAGTACCAGTAATAGTACCAGTGGTAATAGTTGTGGTATATATAAATAGCAGTAACAGCAGTCGCAGCGCTACGCCATAATCTCACTGTCCGAATTACATACGATACTGATCAGTTAGTTGGCGATACACGTTTGTGGTACCCTTCCCTTTGTTCCCCTGTTCTCTGTTGACCCTGGATCATCCAGGGTAGTAATAGTATAATAGCATGAGTATCAGCAATACTACAAATAGAAGTAGTAGTAGTAGCAACAGCAGCAGCAGCAGCAATAGTAGTAGTAGTGGTTGAAGTTCGAACCGCAGTTTACATGGCCCCGACGCGGAACCAGTGTCCGACAAGGGCGAGAAACGCTGAAACACTCAAAAATTGCAAAAATTGGAAATAAAAATAAAATAAAATAAACTATTTTTTTAACCAAAATTGTAAAATTCTATGAAATTTCAAACCCCAACAATATGTTTTCCCCAAAATTCTAAATTCCAAAATTTAAAAGCCAAAATCCAAAAATGACAAGAAAAACACACATCTCACCCTCTGCATAATCTCATGGTTGAAATTCGAACCCGCCGTCCACATGGCCCCGACGCGGAACCAGTGCCCGACGAGGGCGAGAAACGCTCCGGCGGCGACGACGGGCGGGTGCCGCTTCACAACAGGAAAAAAAAACGCCTCCAGCCAAAACTCCGCCCAGCTCGCCAGCAGGGCACCCGTATATTCTTTACTGTGGTTCAGAACGAAGGCTGACGGTTTTCGATTGTCGTAATGTTTTTTTTTCCCCGTTCATTCGGGTTCGGGTCGGTTCGGTTTTCGGGTAGGTTCGTTTTTAGAGCGATTCGGTTTCCGATCGATTCGGTTTTCGAGCGGTAATATTTTCGAGCGATTCGAGTTTCGAACGATTCGGTTTTCGAGCGATTCAATTCGGTTGTCGAGAGCGGTTCGTTTAAATTCGGTTCGGGTGATCGGACGCCCAATATTCCGAGTGAGAAAAGAAGGCGCGGCAGAAACGACAGCGAAGACAACAGACGAAAGGGGTTGTCGGGGCGGACGGGCGTTAGCAAGCAGGCATCTCCCATATTTGGTATTTCGAGTACGTGATGTTTTCTATGCTCGAGTTCGACGTACAGCAACTCCTTGAGAACTGTTGCGCCCACGTTCGAAGGTCGACATACTTGGGGGACATCTAAGTCGGATGCATTATTTGGAGTCAGTCAGAGTCAGACAATGTGTTCATTTTTTTCTCTCCCTCCTATAGACAAGGCAAAATATCCAGCAGCAGAAACGAAGCAGCAGCAGCAGCAACAGCAGCAGCAGGTACGACACATGCCGCTTTAGCACGGCCACGACAGCACTATTAATAGCAGCAGCAGCAGCAGCAGCAGCAGCAGATCAGGGTTCGCGGTAAGAACGACACTACTGGCAGTAGCAGTAGCAGCAGCAGAAACATGGGTAGGAACGCCAAGCAGCACTGGCATGATAGGGCTCTCTCACAATTGTAGGAGACGATGTCCGGCTTGTACACAGCTGTCACAAAAAACTCGGAGAAGTGGAAGAACGACACGGAGCACGAGTACAGGCTCCATTGGAGCTGTTGCACCGTCAGTCCAATCCAATCCGATTCGGTTTCCGATTCATCCGATTGGGCCAGGATGACAGAAACATCACAAGCAGCAGCAGCAGCAGCGACATCAACATCAGCAGTAAGGGAGAGGGAAGAGAGAGGGAATGGTTGGGGTTAGAGATGGAGGACGCGACAAGGAAGGATGAGGCAAGGCAAGGCAAGGCAAGGCAAGGCAAGGCAAGGCAAGGCAAGGCAAGGCAAGGCAAGGCAAGGCAAGGCAAGGCAAGGCAAGGCAAGGCAACACAAGGCAAAGCAAGGCAAAGCAAGGCAACACAAGACAATATATTACGAGTGAAGAAAACGAAACTACTCGAACTCCTGTACCAAGTAAAATACTATCACTACACTACACACCTTGAACCCCTTCGAGCTTCAGAGGGGGGAACTGTCACGAAAAATATGACAGCTACATACTAGCACCGCCTCCACACAAAGCAATGCGGGCTGGGCTGCTGGATATATAGGGCGATGCGATAAATTCAGGGCGCCATCCGCAACGCAAGGAGTTGGTCGACACTTTAGCGGCATGCTGCCAGCATACTCCTATGATACGTACGTACTGCTGCGCGCTCCCACTGTTTCGGGGGGAGATAATAATCAGAACCAAACATTGTGTGTATACATTAGGGGGGATAATATATACATTGTACATTGTAACTCGGACGACACCAACCATTGTATCATCACATCATCACCCCACCAATCAGATAGCAGTGGCCGTTACTGCTACTGCTGTAATCGTCACAGTGTATCGACTGTAACCGTCACATTGTATCATCATCACATCATCACCCACCAATCAGATAGAAGTGGCCGTTACTGCTACTGCTGTAACCGTCACATTGCATCGTTATTTTCCTCCTCTGAAGGCCCAAGAGGGTTATAACCTCTTCGGGACTTGATAGGGGAAATCGTGACGGCAGCAGTACATGAAGGTTACGATTGAATACATCGGCCATTTACTTGCTCGGGGGGGTGACAAACCTTAAACCTTAACTGTCCGGACAAAAATGCATTGAGAGCCGTATATTGCGAGATGGACGCACCATGAGTATATACTAGATGCACTGCTGTGCTTGCCTGCTCACACTACTCAGTTCATATATATAGTACCGGACACCTGACAGGGAACGGGCAAGCTGTTCCAGACTGGATTATGTTCTGTTAAAAATGGGTGCGATCTACACTAACTTCAGTATAATGAATCCCGAACATATATATATATTTTTTTCTGTGAATTATCAGACTGTCTTTCTTATTGCTCGTTTTCTCCATAGGTGTCTCGTACTGTAGCCGGCTGATAAGATCACACGTGTCCCTTTTTTCGTCGCCATCCTTGGGTTCAAAAACGGTTACAGTAACCCTTTTATTACTGCTGTAGTAACAGTGCACTGTATATAAGACTACATCTGACTCTAATTCCAATTGCTTTGTGTCCACAACTGGACTGCACTCCTAACGGGGTCAAGTATTTTACTTCCGGCCAGCAATCATAAAGCACATACAGCACATACAACACGTACAACCATCCACCCTTTTTTACCTATTAACAGCGAACTGTACATAACAAACCTACATATTACTCAAATTTCAAGCGTTTTGTGTCCACAACGGGACTGCAGTGTTAAAAGGTGCCTGAACGGGGTTATATCGTGTAGTCCCCGCATTTGGGGAAACGCCTCTCCGACTGTCGGACCCCGTGGAATGCAAGCTACTTGTCAACATAAGTTGTTGCTGGTGCTGCTGGTGTATGCACATGCTGGGCGATCAATTCCCAGGGCTGCATGCATGCTCGGGCCACTTACCAGGGCTGCACGCTTGGGCGCCTCCTACTGCGCTGCTCTTCCTAATGTACCTCAAAAACTGGGTGGATCACGAATATACTGGTACGATAAACAACCCACTGGCTGTAGTACCAGGAATAGTTTGCCGTAGGATGCTACTGGTATGCTGCAAAGTACGTCATAGCATCAGTATCGAGTGTACGGCCGGTACTCCCAGTACCTCGCCAGTGTCGTCTACACCAGCGCCTCAGAGTACGGCTATGCCAACGATGCTGGGTACGCCGTGGTATTGTATTACAAAGTACACTCAGGGCACGTAATGACCAGAATATTGAAGGGTCCCAGCATGAATAATACACCATACCTCTCGGTAAATTACGCCCAGAATACACTGGGCACGCGTAAATCATGCCCAGAATACACATGACACGCGTAAATTAAGCCCAGAATACACAGGACACGCCCTCGCCAAGTGTAATATCTCCAAGTGTGCCATGTCCGACGTACTGTAAATACTACCTGGTATTCTTTACTCGTTCTGTCTGCTGCTGTGTATGTACCGTATACGAATGTTAGGCTGCTGCTGCTGTGGCGACCTTGTCGTGTATAACATTTGAGCGCGGGGTGACGTGAGGACGCGCACTGTTTACGGATATTTGATTTCTCGTCCGACATGGTATGCTCGCACCGACCCTTGAGCCAATTGTAGCGTTGTTGTTGTGGCGAATTTTGTGCTATGATGTGTACCATGGTGTATCATATGGACGAACGAATTCGAGCTTTCTAATTTAGACGGCGACAAGAAAATAGGGACCCGTGTTCGAGTGCCCTCAAGCGCCCGACGTCACGGTCTCGCACACAATTTGACGACAGTTACAAATATCCTGGTGCGCGGGTCGAGTTCCTACGAGTACACAGCGACAGCCATACTATCTTCATGTTGCACGCTGGCTGGATAAGGTGGTAATTCTCGTGCTGTTGGTCGTTATGAATATGGATGGTCCCAAAACGGTCGTTAATAAATAGTGCATTGCACACCTACAATAGGACAGACCAGATAGATCATGATCTAGAAAATCTAGTTCCTCCCGTGCCGTCGTGAGAGGCTGTGCAGGATCTGCATAGTACAGATCCAACCCGGGAAACACGTACTGAAGATCATGCAGATAGTGCGGGTCTCGCCCGGCAACATGAGCTGTTACTATATCATGTTCACAAGATCGGGAATACATCTGCCTTGAAAGGCCTAGATCATAAAGTGGGAATGATCTATCTGATCTGTTAGATCTGTCGGAGGTGTGCAAGATTCCTATTACGCGTATAGTATAATTCGCAGTTGAAGTGCGTGGCTGGCTGCGCAGTTCCAGATGAGGGCGTGCCCAGCACTCAAAACTACTGCTGCTGTCTCGAATCATTCCTGCGGCACGATCGTGATAGCACCAGTAGTGGACAAACCTTGATAGTGAATCTTACTACAGCAAGACCTATGCCAATGGGAAAGCAAAGTTACCCTAAAAAGTTTGAATTCCTAAGATCCCCGTCAGATATTTCCAGAACAAGCTTGCTATGGGACCGATTCTTAAAACGGAATATTCCCAACTTTTGGAAAAGCCCGAAAGAGGCAATTCTGGGGCCGATGTTGGGACAAGATCGGCTTGAGAAAAACTCAGGCGGATGTTAGTTCGAAGCGGCGAGATTCCGAGTCCTCGACAGACATGGATCGACGAAACCAACGACTGCGTCATGAATTCTGAACGCGGTGCGCTCGTTACGGGCTCCGACCCATCCTAGGGTCACCGTGTTCACACAATGGCCGGTGATATGTGGCGGGCGCTGGCCAGGCGTCTGATAAACAAACAACTGGCTGCTGGTGTGCATAAAACAGATGACAAAGTTTCTCGATCCGTCTCAAATGGCAAAACATAGTTTTTTCTTCGGGTTTGGGAGAAGAGCGTAGGACGCCGCCGGCAATCTCTCGTCCCCTAGGCCATGGATCCACCTTATACCTTCGAGGCCGTCATCTACACTCGTTGGCCTTGCCCGACCCGAAGCGGGCTGGGCGTGGGCTGAGTCTATGTCGAGATCGAAGGTCTATCGTCGCACAAGTTGATTTTTATCAGGGTGTTGACGATTTGCAACGAGAAAAAGCAAATTGCGCCGCCTGCAGCCGTTTGAAAAAAAAAAAAAAACAAGAACATTTTTTCCCTTTTTTCCCACAGCGGCGGTACGAGCGGATCTTCAGCCTGAAAATTCCAGGGAAACATTTAAAACATCGCTTTCAAACATCGCTTTCCCATTGGCATAGGTCTAAGGTACTCGTAGCTATTTAGGCACTCTGGTTAGCTTATAGGTTATATTATACGCGGCTCAGTCAACTTACAGTTTTTCCCAGCCACAGCCGGTCGCCCCGGTGGGCTAGCAGGTAACCACGAAGCCTGTAAGCGTCAAGAAAGCGAGTTCGAGCCCCGCCGAGTGCATGCTCTTAGGCACTTTTTCTCGCAAAAAAATATCTTGACTAGCAGAAAGCGCGAGAGCGTGAGTTAGCAAAATTCGATTAAAGTCGACGAGTGTTGGGAAGGCTGAACCCTCTGCGCGATAAAAATGAAGGCAAGAACCGTAGTGGGGGAGGAGGGAGAGGAGCCCACTTTGTGACCCCGGATCTGAGTTACGACTAGGGAGGGAGAGACGGAAGTGCGAAGATGATAAATGGGAAGGAAAAAAAAAAAAAAAAAAAACAGCATCCCGAGTCAACCTAGAGTCTTTCCAATTACAGCATCCAAACTGGCCGAGTCAACCTAGAGTCTTACCAAGCACAGCATCCAAGCATTGACCACTGCAATAGGGTTCGGGTTAAGGTTTGATAGCATCGTACATCGAACTGCACAGCATACATGTAACAAAAAAGGGCTCTGCATTCTGCACGTCTGCGCTTTCGAAGCTGGAATCTGATGCCAACCCAGGACTGCTGTGTTCTTAGGTGGACCGTACTGGCCGTACATCATAGAGTACGGCCCACCCAAAGACACAGCAGCCGGACACTATTGTTCAGCTTTGATGAAGCATAAAAGGATGGGTCCCCTGAATTAGCAAGTTAAAGCTTTGCGGTATTTCCGGTAGCGGTAACGGCGAGCGGTACGTAATGCTTTTTAGCTAAAATCGGTGATTACCGGCACGTCACAGCTCTGGATACTATATGCCATCCCCATGTATTTTCGACACGCTACCCCGCATGCCATCCCTGTGTATTTTCGACACGCTTCCCCGCTCAAGCTCCGAAAGGGAATATCTTCATGCCACACTATGTACTATGAATATTCATATTTATATTTAATACGTAATACTATTCATGTTTACTGGTATGCCAGAGGGCATCGTGTATAACAGGGAACACGTAAGGGTCACTCGGCAAGGCTTGCTGAAACTCGTACAGCAGTCTCATTATATGAATAGCTTGCGGATTGCGTTGCAAGTACTCATACTCGTACTGCTGCCGTGTACTGCTGCACAAGATCTTGAGCGAACAGCTTGAAATGAGTTATGACTACGACTATACGAGTATACATAACGTACACTCGAGGACGTGCAGGTCATGATAACTGCTGTACAAGCCTTACATACCCTTGTGGGAAAAGGGGGCGAAACATATGCCTGGTAAGTGACGATAGCACGAATACTGCCCGGACTTGTACTTCATCAGTGTACACAAGCATGCTCGCAGCGCCCTAACCAGTTGATCACAGACCGCGATTCTCATATTTGTGGTCGCAACACCTATGTACGGGTACTTGGGTCACAATTCGCAAAACCAGCAGCAATGCGCACACGGTGAAGCTGTATGTACGTATCTACGAAGGATACGCCTAACTATTTACCAAGTATATCGTAGTCTCTGGTAGATCTTGTGCCACGTCTGATACCTGATAAGTACCAGGTACCAGGTAGGGTCGACAGGTCCAGACAGGTCTGGTATACCTGTGGTATGTACTCGTACACAGCTACTCGTACACAGAGAGGCCTGGACAAGAATCGTCGTGGGAGGTCTATGTAGTGCCGGCCTGCCCCGTTCCTCACTCCCCATTCGGAATACAATCGTCTCTTCGATGCACCCCCCCCCCCTTAAAACCAAACCAGGCTATCCAGTAACTCAGATACTCCACTTTTCCTTCTCCCTCTTAGTTTCATCTCCCACTACTGCTGTAGCATATCGTAGAGGCTCACCAGACGTGAGAGGACGAGGCCGTTGATGGCCAAACAGCACCCAGCGATAGAGAGGTGCACCCCGAACACGAGCCCGGTCACAAAGCCCGCCACGCCCACTCGCCCCAGGCCATCCGTGTGCTTGAACTGAGGGTTAGTACAGCCATCGAAATCCAACAGCCGCTGAATGGAGTGCAGCATGGCGCTGTGTTACAGCTGGAGGGACTCGGTGCTCGTGTGCTCGTAACGTAGACTCGACCGATAGTTCTGGGAGAGGTTTTCACGACGCCTGATTGGCGTGTTTGTTGCGGGCGTTTTTAAATTTGAACCGGCACATATTTCTCCCCTTGTTCGCAGTGTTCGCGTGTGCCAAGCTTTCTATCCTCGTGGTACAGGAGTAGTACTACTGCGATATACATGGCATGCAGCAGTCTGACAGCAGTACACAGGAGTACACTACCTCATACACGTGTACGAAATGTGATGCGCTGGTATAACTCCCAGCTTCCCACAACAACCCAGCACAAAGAAAAAACGTTTTTTTGAACTTTTGAACTTTTGAATGAGATTTCACGAGCAACGACCGATAACCGGTAAATAGTATCCAGCCAGCAGCAGCAGCAACAGCTGAACACGCGCGTCTCAAAAAGTTCCTCGAACATTCTCGTGTTTTCACCCGCATTGCGTGGTTGTGTAGGGTCGTATACGAGTGTAGCATACCTGGTAGATAATTTATTCGGCCGTGTCCAGAGGAAGAAGAACTGGGACGATTTGTTGCACATTCCGTTCATCCGTTCTCAGTAGTGTTGTTTTGTAACTGCTTGCTGCATCGATCGACGCATGATTTACCGGTGGACATGTATGTGGACATGTAGACGCATCATACCATACCATACCCTGCCCCCGCCCCCGGTCAACGTCGGGGACCATTCGATTCGTTGAGGACGCGTTGTCAAGCTGAACATCACCACAACATACACCAACAGTCCAGTGCGATAACTAAATGTGCCAGGAGACGACAGCAGCAGTGTTGGCGGCTTCCTCATCACCAACGCAGTATTTATTGTGAAACGTCTAAATACCTGCTGCAGCAGCGGTACGTACTGCTGTAGGTTGCTGATGAGCTGACTTGTGATGGTTTCCTGGTTGTTGTCATGCTATGGGTTATGACAGTAATAATCTTACCGGTACTCCTGTTGCTGTCATAGTTGGCATGTTGCCGTCGTTCGTGTAAGATCTCTCGGGAATGATATCTGGTGTCGAGGCGAGCGAACGTATAGTATAACACGCAAGATACGTATCATAAACCACCCTGTGGAACGAATTTCCACGCCCATTTTATCAAGGGTGCAAACACCGAACAATTTGTGTCATACCAAAAGATCTCGAAAATGTTTTCCCAACGGCGCCATTTTCGTTGGGTGCACCCCCTCAAAGGTAGTTTCGGAGAAAGTCGGATCGGAAAATCGTCCCAGGCCGTGTGTTACCTGGACTTACAGTATGCGTTTCGCCAAAGTATGCAGACGACTTCGAACTGCCACGTACGTACAACAGTAGAGAGTATAAGGCTTGCAAATACAAGATGCGTATTTCTAAACTCGAACAAAGTGCTGCAAATAATTAGTGCAAATCAATTTTTGGTCCTGATCACATCCTCCGTTTTGATCGATGTCGCTGCCTTTTGCTGCTTTGGTTTATTTTTTTTGTTGTCTTGTACTGGTATGCACTTTGTGTTATATTTATATGCATGCTTGTTTGATGCTGTGCGTGTAATTATCCCATGTTGCCATCAGTGTGTTTGCAACGCAGTCAAAGGTCAAGATAATGATCCACTAATCGTTGCGAAAAAGCCTCAGCATCTCAAGTGTGGAAAACCTTGGCACCCATAATTCGTCGGCAAAGTGTCCGCCATGTCAACAGGGTTGCCACAAAAAAAAGCACACGAAATATTTTTGTAGTTGTTATCATTCATGATGACATCCTTTTGTCCCCGAGCGGTGAAGTTTCAGGGGGGGTTACATCCCTGGTCCCCCCTTTCCCCCTCCGCCTCCCGAACGTAGCCCGATTGACCCCCTTTTCAACGAAAGAACGCGTTTTGTAAGGGGAAACCCCACAAAAAAAAAAGCGAAAGCCGAATCTGACAAGCCTCACACAGTGTAAAGCTCACAACATTCGACTACGCCCCGCACGCACCGACGCCCTAAATCGAAACTAGCACAGAACATCCCGGCCAAACCGACATGTACCGTGGCCAGTTTTCGAGCAAATAGGCGTTGCCAAAAAGGGAAGAAGAACCAGCAGCGGCGGCGGCAGCAGCTAATCTACCGGTTAGCCTTGGCCACACGCTCGATCTCGTCCTTCTTCTTGATGGCGTAAGAGTTGGACGATCCGCGGGCGGCGTTGATGATCTCATCGGCGAGGCACTCGGCGATGGTCTTGATGTTGCGGAACGAAGACTCGCGCGCTCCGGTGGTGATCAGGTAGAGAGCCTGTTCACGCAAAGACGAAGCAAGGCCGAGGATAGAACAACGCACACAACATCAAGTTTTGAGCGGCAATAACGCAGCTTAGGGCGTAGGGGTGTGTGCTCGTGCCATGACTGGCCGTAGTAGACCCTCGCATCCCTACATTTTGCCGGAAGAAAGCACGCCGGGTGGAGTTGAACTCGGTTGATAGGTGTAACATGGTTTCGATTTACTGATATTTGGAAAGGAGGCAAGCCGAAAACATATTCGTAATAAAGGACGGTGCTCGCCATACACCCATGGATTGGCTCTGAAAATAACCAGACGTTTGGGATCGCTTCGAGACTCTTAAAAACCCATTCAGGGTCGAACGCAGACACAATGCACTTGGCCAGGAAGTCGGCAAGTTCCGCAGTAAAAGTTATCCTCCCTCGGCAGAGCCGACCATGATCCCCGAAATGTTTCCGACGGCGAGAAACTACCGAACATGCCCGCTTGACCAGGAAGTCGGCAAGTTCCGCAGCAAAAGTTACTCTCCCTCGGCAGAGCCGACAATGACTTCCAAAATGTTTCCGACGGCGAGAAACTATCGTAGATGCACGCATGCATCGGGCTTGGCAACCCATCGACCTTTCCACTTGGCAGGAGTCCACGCTGGAACGCGCATTATAAAAAACCGCACAATCAATAAAACATCTAACAGCAAAAAAAAAGACGCAGACAACCACGTTCCAAACGACAATAACCTCACATTTTACTGCGGTTACCACGGGCTTGCTTACCTGGTTGACACGGCGGAAGGGCGAAAGGTCGACGGCCTGGCGCCGCACCACACCAGCGGACCCCACGCGGGTGGAGTCTTCCCGGGGTCCGGAGTTGATCACCGCGTCCACAAGCACCTAGCGATTAAATGTCATCACAACAAGTTGAGGTTTCGGGGGGTACTGTTAGAGCAAGCTCTACTTGAAATAGCAGTTTCAGCAGTTTCCGTTTTGGTGTGCAATTAGCGTGAAATCCGTCTAAAACTGCTCGTACTGTACGTATGTACGTGGTACAGACGGGTCTTAGAACAGTCAAATCCTACTGCAAACATAAATAGGAACATTCGTATAACGAGGAGTGCGTGAGACAGAGTGAATTAAAAGAGTGGCGTGATCCTACTACTATTTAATAGTACGTGTACAAGAAAACTGACCGCAGTACCTGCGGTACGAAATCAGTGTTTTTGCGATATAGCTCTATTAATAGTGGCTATGGTTAAGGACAACTCGAACTGGCCGGGCTTTGCGTGCCATTTTCTGTAAGCCATCGGAAAACCGGCCAATAATCGATACCGAAAACAGACGCTGAAACGGCAGTTACAATCGAGCGCGCAGACCTGTACACCTAGACGGGCGAAGAGACGACGTGCCGGTGCAGTCATGTTCCAACCCACACAGTAAGGTCCCCGACGCTATCACAACAAAGCTGGAATAAAAAAAAACACTTGCAAGGATATCCTACGTGTAGGTTTTGATGCCAAGTAGCTGTTGAACGACGTTTACTGCAGACACGTTGGGTGGACAAATTATTTCGGAGTAATGCTTCGACATCTTTTGGCAGTACCAAACACAGCAGTTAAGGTCTAGAGCAATAAAACAACGCCCGGCAGCATAGCGATACTTCTATACTGCCGCACGCTCTTCCTGCAAGGTTGGCAGGACCGCACGCTTGCCGCTTCTTAGGTAGTTCGCTATATCTGTCTCTAGTCGCAGAATGATCAACCGAAGAAAAGCACAACACCAATGAAGCAAAGAAACACGGCGAAACGTCATTGTTCATACATACCGTGCATTCCGAATATACAGGGTCCAACAATACCTTGTACATTATGCCGGCACATGAAAACATTAAGCAATTAAACTAGAAACCCCGATTTTGTTAATACCTACCGCACAATATATATCCACCAGGGCTAACGGGGTCCGAAATCTGCCGCGAGCACCGAAAAAACGGAGGTACGACAAGTTGAAAGCTCTTTTAGCCACTTACTACTGAAACGTCAAAGTCACCTGTACGGGGTTCTGGTCCGTGAGGAGGTGGATGATCTCGAGGGTGTGCTTGACGATGCGAGCCGCCATAAGCTTCTTACCGCTGTTGCGTCCCTTACGCATCAACGCGCAGCAAAGGCGCTCCACGATGGGGCACTGGAATAAACAAAAACAAAAATACAAACAGAAAACGAATCAATGCGCCATACAGAGAGAAGCACGCAGAAGAAAAAAACAGCAACAAAGACAAACATGAACGGGGGAAGGCGGTTGGGTCGGTATCGAGGGGAGGTCAGGAGAAAAGTGACGGCACACAGAAGGAAAACGTTGTGTATGGTATGACGACAGGCAGAAAACAAAAACGGTATGGCATAGGAATAAATTTTGTATGGCAAACAACAAATTCTCGAGTAAGCACCCACCGCGCGGGGTGACAAGCGGTCGCGTTAAAGCCAAATCCAAGAAGCACGAGCTCGACGCGAATGCGTAAGAAGCCAGCGCAACCCCACAGAGCGAGTATGTCCGCCACCACATCACCAAAAGACAAGGAAAAAAAATGAGGTCAATGATATATCGCGGAAAATGAGGGGGCCATTTTGGGCGCTAGGTAGAGCCGTACTATGGCCTACTGCAGGTATTGAGGTTGCACTTAGGCGCCCATTTTTTTTGTCACTGACCGAGCTCCTACTCTGAGGAGCTACCCAACAAGGCATGACTTATGCAAGAATGCATTGGCTTATCCAATCATGCATCCGCTTATCCAATAATGTATCAGGGTTGATGCACACAATTCAAGGACTTTCGATAAATGTCTAGCCAGCGGGATTGTGTGAATCGGTCATAAGTCTCAATATTTCTCGGGTTCGGTTGTAGGCGTCCATATATACTTTCATAAAGGGAATCAAATCAGGGACAGTAAAAAAAACTGAGAAAATTCAGGCATTACGATACCCCCCTACAGCAGAGCATGCATGCGCCCGCTCCACTAGAAAGGGGAGACAAAAACGCATGTCCAATTTTTAAGTAACACTCACGTAGGCCTTGCGGAAGCGCTTCTTCTGGTAGCGGCCGGCCGTGTGGGGCAGGTAGGTGGCGTACTTGCCCTTCACGGCGATGTAGTCCTCGAGGGAGATGTCGCGGATCTCGATGTCATCGAAGGTCCTAATCCAGTAGACACACAATCAGAGGGGTTCGGGGACGCGTGGGGCGGGGTCATCAAACACAGCCAGAAATCGGGGCGAGGACGCCAAGTTGCCTTCAAAAGTCTTACTTCACATGCTAGATAGCCAGGGGTACGGGCTGGGGGTGAGGGAATGAGCTCAACGTTATTTTTTACTGAACTGGTGTGCAGAAACAGGTACTGTAGTTCGCTCAAATTCCAAGTAATTCGCCCCCGAAACGAGGGTGCAGCAATAAAAGGGTGAAATTGAAGCGTGTGATAAAAGCAAAGCAGGGGCACGAAGGTCCCTTGCAGCAGCTGCTCCTGCGGGCATCGTCGGAAGGAGCTACCACCCAGCGACGCACTAAAGTGTCTGCCGTGCGCCCTTCGTCCCCATTTGTTTCCCGCCTGAAGTCGGTGGAAACCCAGATCCGAAAACATTTCAGAGGCGTGATTGTTGGTGAAGCATCCCGATCAACTGGAGAAGCGGGATAAGCTGTACTATTTAGTACTAATAGGAGGCATTTCGACAACGGAGCCCGTGTTACCTCTGCGCTGCGCGCATTATTCTTATAATAAAAAATAAGCATTGCTGGGTTGTGTGCTGATTGAGAGGGGTGTAAATAATATTAGCTGTATGCCTCTGCGCGCCTTGTTCTTACTTCGACATTGCTGCGGGTGGAGTGGTTTTTAAGAGGGGGCGACAGCGAGCCTTTTCAAGTAAAAGCAGCAATGTCCGGAACTCGGAGACCGCAAATTGTACCGTCTAGCTTGCCAACAACCCGGTGTAGCAGGGGCACACCCGAGAAGCAAAAACGACACAATCCCTTTCCGAAACGACACCCTGTTTCCCACCAAAAAAATCACCAATCCCAACTTTTCCCACATAAAATTAATACAACTACGCCAGGTGTGAGCTCAACATATTCGCAAAGTCGACACTCAGCTCTGCCGGCTTCGCGATAGTGGGGAAATTCAAGGGCGACGACGGAATCGCGTTTTGAGACCTCGGGCCGATCTTCCTATTGAAAAGAGCCGGTGCGAATGCTAAGTCCATGTCAGCGTCAAGATGAGAAACCGTTACGCGACCTGATCACGACGACCCAATCAAATCGCGAGGAAGGCCGACCGTTGGTGCGGTTCAAGGGCATGGCGATTCGCGGGAGTTTGGTCTGAAACCTTTCTGCAGATCCAAGGCGAACGCCTCTTTCAGCTCCTTCGTGATTTTACACGCAATGGTATCGTTTGACACTCAGCCGGGGGCGTGTGAGAGGAAACTAGTTCCCCCATACAACAACGGCCAGAGACAGGTCGGGATTCAGAAAACAGGCGAGACACGAGAGAGGAAACGCTTGGCCGCATTGAGGATTTCGAGTGTCAAAACATCGCTTTCACAGAATACATCCAACCAAAGTCACAGCCGCCGTCGCGCGCGGCATACACCCCCGCGTGGACAAACCCACTCGAACGCGAATAGAACTGTTCAGCTAGAGTACTCTTGTGGAATGTCGAGATGGACACCTTTTTGAGGAAGATTAACCCCTTCAAAAATACACTAATTAGCGAGGGGGGAGGGGGGGGGGCACACTGCCCGGAGTTAGAGTCGCCTTCAATTCGCCGTAGGAAGAAAAGCCATAGGCCAGTTTGTTTACCCCGGCAAGACTTACCCAAATCGAGTTTCAAGCAGATTGCCCCTCAAACATGGAACATGGCATGTATGATAAAATACATAACCGTATATAGATGTAAAGGGGCTTGATTTTGATGGCCCCGACAAAAAATATGGGAGCGCTTTGAATCCAGACTATTAATAGTGCACCATGCCCGTGTTTGTACGAGTAGCGTCGTGGTGATTGGTTGGGCACGTGACTGATTCCAGTTCGTTTGAAAAAACCCGTGAAACCTGCTTTCATCGAGTGCTGATCGTACCGTACAGCCAATGGACGGTGGCGGGTACCAACGATCCACGACAGCCATGTAACGCCGCAGCGTGATCTCAAGCGAAGCACCCAGAATATTATTGAGCTCAACATCCTCCCCCTCCAACGAGTGCTCTGCGCTTAGCTTGTTCGTACCCGAAGAGCTGTACGTACAGCGTAGTTGTACGTATATACTCGTATTTAGTTAAGTGTGTTTTCGTGAGAGTTCAGACGCAAGAAAAACACGGAATGAAGTTCAAGTGTACTGATGCCTCTGGAACGACACTGACGTTTTGACTTTTGGGGGATCAACAACTTGGAATTAGAGCGGGATCAGTGACTATACATACAGTACGAGAGGGTACCGAGTAGACTAGGCTAGGATACCCAGGGTCAACTCTAGGGTTCAACACCACATGTGCTCACGTACGTACAACCAGCACTGTTAAAAGGGGAGCACATCAACCTCGTGCACCCTTCGGCGCCATATCACAACTACGGTCATACCTACACACGGTGGTAGTTGACATGCTTCACTCTCCAACAAACATACAGCAGTACGTACACTCATCATACCAAGTACACTCGCAAGCGACGCTGCACAGCCGTTTCCGTGATCGGTGTCTTTGGACGTCAATACTCGTAGTGTGAATAACGGGAGGTGAAACCGGGGATAGTTCTACGTCTGATATTGGGCGAGGGGCGAGGCCTAACTTGAAACTCGTATACCACTACTGCCTGTCCTATATAGGTTGAGGCTGGTCTTTTGGCCTGTAGTTTCACGCTTTTCAAACGCCACCGAAACTGGAAACCCGCCACCTCAACAGGCCGCGCGACCGCCCTTTCTGGCTATCTCGACCCTCTCGAACGGGTGGGAGGATTTGCTCTGGGACGACGTGCACGCTAGAAATGGGCAAAAACGGTGCTGCACGAGACTATTTGCAAGGCGATGTTACAACCAGTGGCACCCTGGGTGTTGGAGGTAGCACCTAGTGGACGCGGAGGCGTTTTTTGTTTCGACAGGCAGATATTCTAGGGTGGGGGCAGAGGGCAAAGCCCCTTCCCTCTATACTCTGAACGAAACGACTGCATCGGCAGGCATACACATTGCTTGCAAGCTTGGCTTGCACCTACTTAGTTGTAAGAATAGTCGAGGTAACGGCACCATTGTTTTCGTACCACATGTATACGACTGGAAGGGGCGACACTTTGTAGAGAGATGATGGGCCTGCTGCGTTTCAAGCAAACTGCCCCTTGGAAAGGCGTAGCACAGCAGTTGAGCCCCTTCTCGCTAGAGTTCTGCTGCGCACTGCACGTGGTTTCGATTCGCTGGCAAGTTTGTTTTGCATCAGCTAATAAACTCCTCGAATTGAATAGCGCCCACACAACTGCTCAACAAGGTTGTTGCTGTGTAGCTGTACGGCAGTAGCGAGCCCAACTTTGCGTGTGTGAGGTTTGCGCTTGTACGATACTCGTGGCATTCACCGTACTCTGTTCGAACAGCAGCAGTTTATTATTAATACGCTGTTGCCGTGCTAATACGACGCACTGGTACCAGGTTTGAACCAAGCTTTTACTGTACTTCGAGTGGAGGATGGCCGCCGCCCAAAGCGCAACTCTATCGCATGTATTGATTCGTCAAACCAATTCAGCAGTATGGCCGAATGCAAAGCTCTCCCCAAAGGCCTCTTGTCGCCATGGATGGTCAGGGATGGTACCTGATTTACCCTTTACGTACAAAATGAGCTATAGCCCTAGACAGCCCTACGAGAGGCTCTACGTTGATAAGAGCAGAAAACATCGACGGAGATAAGCAAGAAGCAAGCTTCGATGGACGTGCTTCACCAGCGGCACACTCGGACAGCAGATACATCCTCATGGCAATCTTCCAGCGAGATGCCTCTCGGCACACACACACTAGATGGTCCACGAAAGTCCTTACAACAGGCACGGCACCCTCGCATAGAAGCGCTGCTTGCACAGACGCCCTGCCACCATACAGCAAATATCGAGTCCTCACCACTTATTGAAGAGCTGCACATCAGAGATGGCAGACTCCTCCACGGCAAGGGGCGGGTCCGCCTCGTTCTCGCCCCACCCATCGGCGACCACGGGTTCCACAACGGGCTCTCCCCCATCCCATCCGTCAGGGTTCAGTTCGGTCGCCATGGTGTATTGACTCCGGCGTACAGGGAGAGGACGCTGGGGGGATGATGGGCCCTCCCGGCCACAAACAAGGGATGGAACTCCTGCGCATGTCTAAGACGGGGAATGGGAATTTGTAGGGTTTCGACCCTAACCGGCGTGTTTTTGCGGGACACAAGCTCGGACAAGGTTGCCTCAACGCGAATCAGAGCCCCTGTTCTGGAGCGCTTAGCCATGCAATCTGCTTTGGGAAGCTGCTCGCGTGGTGCCATTAGGTCTCTAGGGCTGAAGGGTGTCGGAAGTTCGGCGAATAAGCTTTCATGGGACTCTGTTTCGGTATCCCAGGTGAGGGTTGTATGCTAGAGTTCGTCATTTTACGTCCTGTTTCGTTCCTGTGTGCATCCCCTGTGTGAACGAGGTGTGTATACGAGCAGCGACGATGTTGTTATGAAGTGCAAGTGCGCAAGTGCACGGTACGTTTGTTTCGTCAGGTAGTGTTCTTGTTACAGGATATTGTGCCAGGTACTGCTGCTCTGCACAACAAAGGTTGGGCATGGCTGAAAGATGCCTCAAGGTCTTGCTCTTGTTTGTTCCAGGCCAAGCGAACAGGCTCTTTGTTTGCGTAACTCAAATGCATCGACGAGCGCCGTCCATGCCTCAAGAGTTCAAAGTTCGTTCTCCCACCTCCTGCAAGCACAGCAGTATATAGCACAGCAGTCCCTGCCCACGCGTTGCAACAGGCTCGCCGTGCTATACCTTTAATGCTGCACGGCACACCGGCCGTTTGATCATGCTCCAACAAGTTTCAAAATACGTTGTAGTACAAGCGTAGTACAAGAAACGTTATGTACGTAAACCCTGCGAGAAACGAGAGCAGCAGCGTCGGCGGCGGCGGCGGCGGCGGCAACGGCGGCAGCAGCATTAGGCTTCTGGGCAAGGGCGCCGCCGTGCGCTCGTATGCATGTACACCCCATACGAGCTACTGTAGTACTCAACGCGCAAAGGGAGGAACGTCCCACGCCTGGCCCACTAAATGATACTCGTACTTCGTATTCAGGCAGCAGTAGTACGTGTACCCCCCCCGCCCTGTGCGGTGTGTTTCTTTGGTGTTGCTCCTGACGCCCCGCCCTCGCCCCCCTGCCCCCAAACACGCTCGCCGTTCCGCTATCGACGAACACACCGCTCTTCTAGCCCCTCTCGACCTCAGCACGAGGCGATGAAGACGCCAGCTCGCGGGCCAGAGACAGGGCCAGGGCTTCGGAGTGGGAATCGGACGACCAAAGGCTTAACCGCTGGCGGTCGGGGGGGCGGTATCAGAGGTCGAGGAACAAAACCCAAAAGAAGCGCGACAAGACTTGGCAAGCCTCTGACCCGCATGAGGTATATATGGCCGATGTTGACAATTGTTACTCGTGGTTGAGCCCCATGAGCCTTACACCAGCAGCTTTGGTATGCGTGTCGTGTACTGGATACAGCAGTTACGAGTAGCGGCTGTTTTTTTTTTACCGTGAGGTATATATACCTGGTACAACCTGATAAAGGAGCTCTGATCTCGATGAATGTACAAAGAGCATAGCAGCTCTGATCGCCGCGAGTTAGGAGTTACGAGTTTGATAGGCACATACTGTAGTGTACGACAACAACACTCTGACTTTACCACAAGGTATGATATGATACGATTAAGCAGCAGCTCTCATCTCCATGAGATATTAGGCAGGTATTACGTCCCGTGGAGAAAGTTTCTTGCTATGTCATATATTCGGTGGGGTTTTCTTGCATGCGAGCAGGTACAGCAGAAAGCCTTTCCCGTGTGTTGACTTGCCGGCACGTCTGTCGCTGAGCTAATGGCTTGTACATGTTTTGGACAAGAGTGTGTTCGGTAGGGTACGCACCAAAGGATCCCGGGGGCATTCGCCCAGTAAAGACCCTAACGAAGTATTCGGTAAGGTGCGGTACGGCCTCAATACCGTGCTGAACACTCCGGTAAGGTTCGGTATTATCTTGATACCGGGACCCGACACTTCGGTATGTTCGGTATTCCCACCAACATAAATACGAAATACCCGGGGTACGGGTATACCCTACCCCAACCGATTGAAAAAGTGTTTCGCACTGTAGCAGTTTATAAAGATAAATATAGTATCGCTGTCGCTACGTAGGAATTCTCACAGCAGGATATTTAAAACTGTCGTCATCGTGTGTGCGTTGGGTTGTGTAGACGAAAAACGAAACTCACAGTCAGCAAACGTACGTATCGAAAACGTACTGGGCACGAAAAACAGAACATGCAACAACTACAGCAGGAAACGAAGTACGCTGACCACATCCCAACCCCACCAGCCACCGTTGACCTGCCCGCCGTCGACCACACCCCACCGAACCCCTAGCCGTCCTGTGCTTCGGCGTACAGCTGTACTGTTTTCGACCCGCAACGCAAAACCTCCTCTGCTTATAGTCTACTCGTGCAGCAGCAGCAGCAGTAGTAGTAGTAGCGTTCCTCTCGAGTACCCAAGTGTAAAGCTAGTTCGAAATAGAGGTTTTACTGTGGAAGGGATCGCACAACAGAAAACACACGAGAGACCAGCAGAGCACAGCAGGTATAGCCCAGCGAGCCGTTCCCACCCGAGACACTGGGTGCGCACGGTCTCGGCGGCGGCTGTCCTGCCGTGTGGTGGATGTGTGGGTCGGAGTGTTGTGCTCTGTCTTCGCGTCTGCGCTGATGCGATATATCCCGATCAACTGCTGCTGAAGGTCCGCGGAAGGGTTTTTGGACAACCCGAGGACGAAAAAACTTATTTTGCTACTGGGAAACGCCGTATATTATTTTTGAGACTCGCTACGGCGGGAGCTTCAGGCATTTTGAAACCTGACCCTTTTTTTAGGCGTGGTCGAAATTTGAAACTCGCAGTCGCTCGTAACATTACAGCAGTATGGCAGCTCTGATCCCCATTAGGTATTACGCAGCAGCAGCACGTACGAGTACTGGAAACGGTAAATGTGCCTGCGCAGGCACCCGCCCCCTGCCCATGGTTAACGTATACTTACGTACCATACACCCCCGGGTTTACATGTAGGTACAGAGGCACTGTCCTTGCCTACGAGACCATCTCAAACGCACGCCTGGACCTACAGCGTACCCCTATAAAACCCAAGCCATAGCCAATACCGCTCTGGGCGAAAATAGAAGGATCGTTTATACTGTACTTGTAATACCAATCGGTCCTAATGTTTCCGCCCAAGAGTGATACCTGGTATACTAGTAAGCCGGGGTTTGATCCCTTGACTGACCACCCCTACCCTAAAACTACAGTAGTATATGTATGCCGAAAGAGGCCTTGACGCGCCTCAAGAGACCGGTCTCCTGACTCTTGACATTATTGACACCAATCCCATCCCCACGATGACATTATACTCATGCATGCACATGGGCGTTCTCGGCAACAACAGCAGCAACGCAAACAAAAACAGCAACATCAACAACAGCAACCAGCAACAACAACCAACACCAGCGAAAACGACAATTGCACGCGATGGTGCTCCATTTTCTTGTGTGCCTTTGTCGGGGTTTCCCCTCAGGACTTGTGCCGAATCAAGTGGGAACCCGATCCCACGACCATCCCCGACAACTGGTTTCGAGGACACGTTCCGGACATGGTGAAGCGCAAGATGTTCGAACTATGGCAAAAGGACCCGGCCAAGCACTCCGCGATGGTGAGAGGCTCGCGTGCAGACAGACAGACAGGCAGACAGACAGGCATAGCATGCTGAGGTGCGACTTGGGCGGACATACAGCGATCGCACCGTCGCTGTAAAGGGCGAACGAGTCTGTTCGTCGAACCGTGTCACACGAGCGCCCACTCTCCCACTTCGCCCTTGCCTTCCCCTCCCCCCCCCTCCCCTCCTGTCCCGCCACGTGCTGATGGTCTCTCGGTGTTGCCCCGGTGCACGGCTTCAGTCCTTAGCGAAGAGGTACGGCCTGCCTTTCCTAGACGTACAGGCGATTTTGACGTTGAAGCTGAGCGCGAAGGAGAAGGTCGATGCTGGCGATGGGTGAGTCGGTCGAGCGTACGCCACACGCCGCACATTTTTTCATGGGATAGGCTTGCCTTGCCTTGCCTTGCCTTGCCTTGCCTTGCCTTGCCTTGACTTGGATTGGATTGGATTGGATTGGCTGATCATTTTTGGCTTGTGTAGTCAGTGGCTTGTCTTGTTTTGGCGGCGTTAGCGTTGGCTTAACTGAACCTCGTTTAGGGCTGCACTCCCTTGGTAAACATCGAGCACTTGGAATTAGAGTCAGACTTACGTTTCTGTACAACTGCACTACTAGCAAGAGGGTCGAGCAAGTTTGATGTTATCCTCCGTAACGATAACGGCTGACGATATCCCCACCCTTCCATATATTTCCATTTTTGTGCTTTTGCTCGACTAGGTACGAGATCTACCCCGAGATCGAGGAATTAATGGTGGAGCGTAAGGAGGCGTTCATCGAGGACCTCGGGCAGCACTACGGCCAGGAGATACCTTTCATCTACGAGCACTGCCCAGATATGTGAGGAACGCGCTCCGAGCCTTGTTACGGGCATGCTATACCGCTATATTCGGAAATATAGAGCGCGGTTAGGTAGTCACCCCTAGGCACGAACGCCCTCTCTGTTTCCGACTGTTCGACTGATTTGTTTCGCCTCCCGCATGCGCTACACCCCCCGGTGTTAAATGCGCGTCTCATAGACCGGTACGAGGTGCCGTTTTTGCAGAGATAGAACGGCGTTTTTATTGTGGGTAAACATGTACGCTACTGCAAAAATACGGTGTTTCAGCGCGTCACATATATGGGTTACCGTTTTCGCAGAGATAATAAGGCGTTTTATTGGGGGTAAATCTTTATGCTACTGGAAACATGTATATTTCATTCCTACATTGCAGGTTGTTCCCTAGTGTGAGTGCTCTTCTAACCGTAACGATGCTATAAACGTGGTCATAACCGTTTTTGGAGTCAAGACGGAGAGCATGAGACTGTGCCGTATCGTTTGATATTTTTGCCAAGACGTAAATGTTGATATATACTATTTAGCCCAATCGGAACGACCGTCGACGAAGGCCTCGAGTTTCATGTCAAACTCCACATCTCCCTTTGCCGTTGCCACTGGCCGATGTACTTGGCTACAGTTTCGAAACGTCGTCAACATGTTCCATCTTCCTAGGTATTTCGATTCTTTCCAAGGGTATGTTCGGTAGGGCATATACGTACCAGAGTATACCGGGGGTATTTGCTGGGCAAGTACTCTACCGAACCATACCGGAGGGCTCGGTACGGCCTCAATACCCTACCGAACACTTCGGTATGGTTCGGTATGAACCCGATACCGGCACCCGACACTATAGCAAGTTCGGTACGGTACGCCCACCAACGATACCCCGGGTATGTACCGGTATACCCCACCGAACATACCCTTCGCTTACTCCGCTGACACATCGCTTTTGTTTCCTGGTTTTTGTCCGAGCCTAGACCCAGTCGCCCCCAACCCAACTTTGCTCGACCCCTTCCCCCCATATCATCTTTATGCAAGAAAGTCCGCCTCACAAGCGGTTCTTAGTAGGATGCATCTCACCCTTGACGCGACTCGCCGAGCACCTCCCGGCGCTTCGCGCTTGGTGCGAGCAATGTCTGTCTGGTCGGTGAAAACCGGACGTGCTCCCTCTAAGCGTTGTACGAATGCGAAGGTGTATGGTCGCACGACCACGGCCATCATGATGCGGCTAATGAGTACCCCCCCCCCCCCCGGCATTGTAGGGATGCGAGGGTCTATGGTCATACGACTACGGCCATGCATGAAAATGAAGTACACCCCCCCACCTCGTCCATATGCAAGTCCGCCTCAAGGCGGTTCTTAGCAGGATGCAGCTCACCCTTCCATGCGACTCGCCCAATACCTCACGGCGTTCGGCTTGGTCCAAGCAATGCCCGCCTGGTTGGTGGAAACCCAACGTGCTCCGTCCCGGCATTGTAGGGATGCGAGAGTCTATGGCCATACGGCTACGGCCACGCATGAAACGAGCACACCCCCAACCTCCCCTGTTCTGACGCACGCCCCCTCAGCGACAAAAACGACCCGGGCACCTGGTCGGCGGCAGAGTTCAAGATGGCCAAGCTCACGGAGGAGGACAGGAACAACATCTTCGACTGCCCTCCGCTCAAGGACCAAGACGAGGTCGCGGCCGAACTCCAGTACAAGCGAACCAGCAAGGTGAATGGGCAAAACGCACAAAAATGAACGAGGATTCACGGAAATGAACGGAAATAGACATAAACGAACAAAAAATAGACAAAACATGGACTAAAGTGGACAAAAATTAACGAAAATGAACTATAACATGAACAAAACATAACATAAAAAAAAAAAATTGAACGAAAATGAACGTAACACATCTATATATGCACAACAATTGACCCCCTTGGAACCGCACCCACACTTCGGGTACAGACTAGTAAAATTGCATTTTAGTTTTTTTCGAAGTGGCAGAAAGGGTAGAAACGAAAACGGGGAAATCAAATTGAAAACAAAACAGCAAGCTCTTGGATAGATGGGCTCTTTTTTATGCAAGCTCGTTTTTTTCATGATATTTTCCGATGGTGGTCATCCGCATCTCCGTGTTTTCGTCGCTACCTCCGTTTTTTGTGTGTGCCTTCATTTCGTCGTCGGTACCTATGTTTAGTCGTCGGTACCTCCGTGTCATTTTGTGTGTACCCCCGTGTGGTCGTCGATACCTCCGTTTTCCTCGGTGTACCTCCGTACCTCCATCTCTTCGTCCCCATTGTATGTACCTCCGTGCCTTTGTCGATACCTCCGCGTACGTTTTGCGTACGGTGTCGTCGTCAATACCTCCGTGTCTTTTGTCGATGCCTCCCTTGTCTCCGTTGATACCTCAATTTACCTTTGGGCACCTTCTTTTGTTGGTCAATATTTCCGTTTACAGTTGTGCAAAGGTCGTCACAGTCCGAGCTCGAGTCATAGACACTAATTGACTCGCGAGTCCCGAGTCCCTTGTAGTCCTGAGTCCCCAGGTTACCAGAAGCTGAAATGACTGAGTCCTCGCGAGCCCCTAGGGTACTGAAAGCTGATTGTGACCAAGTTCTCACGAGTCTCTAGAGTACTGAAAGCTGGAGTAACTGATCCCTCGCAAGTCCATAGGGTACTGAAAGCGGGAACGACTGATTCCTCCCGAGTCCCTAGGGTACCGAAAGCTTAAATGGCTGGTACTCGGAGGCACTGGTACTCTGTCGACCTTTGCAGTTGTATACCTCCGTAGCTTCGTAATCACCTCTTTGTGTTCGTCGGTATATCGGTGTCTTCGTCGGTACTTCCGTTCGCCGTATATATTCGTCGGTACTTATTCGTTCCCTTCGTGTTTGCTTCGGTACATCCGTTTACTTTTTTTGTGTATCTCATCTTCGTCGGTACCTCCGTGTCTTCGTCGGTGTTTTACCTCGTTGCAGGCTATTTACGCGTCCGTTCGCGACGGGGAAGCGGCGGAACTGACGAAGAAACTGGCGGAGGCTCCGAAACTAACCAAGAAGCGCTGGGCGTTCGCCATGAAGGACACATCTAGCAAGGAAACCTCTCGGGTGAGTCATTACCCCCGATGGGCCTTGATTCACTTGGTTAGTGTAGAGGGGAAACGGGGTCGGCCCCACGAGGTTCGTCATGGGTAGGTCAGATGGAAGCATGAATGAATCACGAATCGGTTTCCAAGGAGTCTCTTTCTCCTTGACAATCCCCTCGCTATTAATAGTACTTCGAAGGTTGTGTTTTTTCCCTGGTCATTTAGTCAGCACTACGATTGGCAGGCGCCGCTTGTTTAGAGATAAAGTGTTTACCCGATTAATCCATCAACCCTACAGTAGGCCCCAAACATTAAATGAAAACGCCTCCTGTTTACCGACAAAAACCTATTTGACGCCCCCCTGTATTTTGTGCGTATGCTTGCCCCCCCCCCCCCACGATGGATCGATGGATAGACCACCGTACGACAGGCGCGAAAAAAATACAAATGAAAATGCTCCCATTTGCCCTACAAACACCCGTTGCCGCTGCCACATGCATGTCCGTGTTTTGCATTGATCGATGACCCCATGGTGGGCTCAAAACAAAGCCACTAACCGCCTTCCTTTTTCTCCTACAGAGCCATTTTGTCGCCAGTGTAATATATGCAATAACACGTAACGAGCTCCCAAATGTTGGAGGTGGATCCATTAGGGAGTAGGTACGGTGATCCGTCTCGAAACGTACTGTGTGGTCAGTGGACCAATGACCAATGACTAAGACAAACAACAAATGAGTACGCCCCCCGGGTCTATGGTCATACGCCTACGGCCATCATGAATATCGAGTACCCCCCCCCATGCTATGCTCCGTCTCGAAAGGGACTCAATGGCCAAATGACTTTTTATAAAGGCAAGCACCTGATGATTACGCCCCCCCCCCCTCCCCCTGCTGTACCCCCCCACACCCCCGATCGCTCGATTGCCCTACGGCTGACAGGCGCCGCTCGTTGTGAGGGACGGAGAGGGGGTCATCAGGGGGGCTACGGTGGACGAGGAGAGAGGCATGAGCTACGCCGACGAGAACCTCTTCCGCCGGGACGTGCGACGATCGACAGCCCTCCGACAAATGGACTAGCGTGGAGAAAAACTAGACTGAAGGGCCGCGCAGACGCTGGGAACGCGCGAGAGAAAAAAGCAAATCCCACCACCACCCTTTCCTTCCCCTACTGCTTGCAACAATGTTCCCGCACTATTTTCAAGCACGTTGATTGTGTCCCGAAGGGCCTTTCTCGCGTCGAGAAGGTCTTGATGAAGACCAAAATGGGGCCGCAGGGTTTGACGGCCTTTCGTCGTGTCGAAACTGGTGTGCTTTTGTGATTCTTGGAGTCGGCTTCTGCATGGGAGGGGATGGTGTTGAAGCAGCCCCGGAATTAAACCCTGTCCGTAAATGGTTGACTGGGTTCAGGTTTTGGTAAACGCCTCTCGCCACATTTCAGGGCGTAGTAGAGCACCAGGGTTAAGGCATACCTTAATCCTTTTGGCGCTTGGGAGAGAAAAAGTGACGACAAACAGTGACGATTTTTAGCATCGGCCACTGCTTTTGGTTGGCAGATAATATGTGTGTGTTACCTAGTATGTCCGAATCACAATGTAATATGGGTCGTACGACCCCGACGCAGCTCGATCCTGCTCGTATCAAGTGGATTCTCTTCAACTTCCACACTATTCCCCAGTGTCAACTGGGGTCTTTCCACTCTCATAGTATTCCCCAGCGTCAACGGGAGTCTCTCCAATTTCCACCGCCGTATACCCAAGTGGAAACTGGGGTGTCCCCAGCGTTCACACGATTGCCCAGCGTCAACTGAGGTCTGTCCAAATTGCGCTGTATTCCCCATTGTCGATCTTAGCTATGCGGTATTTGGTGTGTGTCAGCTCGTAGCTGATGTACAGTATACGCCGGGCAGGCTCGCTTGCCGATGACCGACCAAGACACAGGCTACACATAATGTACTCACAGTAGATATGTCGAGATGCGAACGAGCGAGTCACAGTCAAGTGAACTCGTATGAGAGCTTCAATAGAAGAGATGAAGATATTGATGGTGACCCCAGGCTATGTACTGTTGATTGATTGTTATGCTCGACAAAGAGAGCTGACGACGAGCAAAAACGGGTTGAGCTCTCACTCAGAGGGGTGATGCGCGTGCATGTTCGCAGCTCGGTACAAACCAAAGCAAAATATATGACGGGAAATCAACCCATTATGCCCTAGCCTATTCCAGGATTTTTCTACTGGCAATCCAGGGCTTCTTTACTGCACCCATAATCGACCGATATTCGACCGAATGGGCCTCGTTGAACTTATACGACAGACAGTCCCGTTCCATATCAACGTGGGTCCTCCGTGTGTCAATGACTCATGATTGACTCCGGGCTACACTACAAGCTTGAAACTAGCACCTGCTATATGGTTGACTTAAGGTCTAAATCCCTACAAATCGCCTTTAGTCCAGTTTGAGTTGTTTGTAAGTTTAGTCTAGCTATTCACAGGTCCTTCGTTCCTCATAATAGTAATCCTGTTCTCGTATATCGTGAGGGTAGAATTTCCTCGTCTCGGAAATGCGACCATTCCGAGATCCGGGCAAGCTTTCATGGACCTGCCGGTACCAGCCTGTTCGCTTGCCTTTTTTACTATCCCCACCCCGCCATCACGTGAGGCCAGCTTACTCGTTGGTTGTGACCGTACAAGCAATCAGCCCAGACCACGTGTGACGCTGCTGTACATAAATACGTTCGTGCGACCCTCATGCGTGTGCCAATTTACGTTCGTTGGAGATATTATATTGGACTCGTATAATACGTACAAGTACACACTGTACTCCTACATCTCCCTGGGTTCACCATATCTAGGCTGGTGTACGGTTTTAAATCCCTATCACTCACCTTTAGTCCAGCTTGATTTGTTATTTGTGGGTTTAGTCTAGCCATTCACAGATCCTTTCTTCCTCGATGTCTGTATCCCACTCTCGTACACTGGGAGAGTAAAATGTCCCCGTCACGGAAATGCGGCCATTCCGAGATCCGAGCAAGTACAAAGAGAGCATTCCAGCAAGCACTGTACGATAATATGTAACATGCCTGTGAAGCGTGTGATGTACAAGCGCATCATCCATGATACGTGATATTGTTTGGTTCGCCTTAGTTTCGCGCTTCGGGGCCGTATCGAGTAGATACGAGGGTATGATATTAAGCCCAAGACGGTCTTTAGCCGGCCTCATATCTTGGAAACCCCAGGTAACAGTTGGTTGGCACCCTCTTTCCTCGTAGAAGGCAGCGGGGAGCGTCGGACCGCTTGAACCCCAATCATACTTCAGAGATTACTGCCTCACATGACACCAGGTCTTCCGCACATACGGGTAGCTACGACACATCCGTGTTTGCCTTATCCGACCACCCTCGCCACCGCAACACGGCTGCGTGCCTGCGTACTGGCTGTCCTGCCTCACGAGTAGGCATGCTATGGTACCAAAGACTCGTACTCGCTATGCGTACTATTACACAGTACTGTAGGACATGCTGCTACCTATTTATATATCACATGAAAACTGTGCTACCAAACAGATGACAGCACTGCGGCAACACTACTTGGGTATGCATCATATTACTCTGTGTTATCAAGAAGCGACTAGATGGTATGGCTACAGTTGTACGACATGTCATCTCTAATAGAACTGGTTCCAACTTACACGCTATTCCCCAGTGCCAACTGAGGTCTCTTCAACTTCCTTGCTATTCCCCAACTGGGGTGTCTTAAACTTCCACAGTATCAACTGGGGTGTTTCCAACTTGCACACTGTATCCCAGTGTCAACTGGTGTCACTCTGGTTTCCACAGTTTCCCCCGAAATGCCAACTGGGTTCTCTCCGACTTTTACACTATTTCCCAGTGCCAGTTGGGCTCTCTTCAACTTCCACCCTACTTCCCAGAGTTAACTGAGATGTTTCCAACTCCAACACTTTTCCCCAGTGTCAAGTGTGCTCTCTTCAACTTCAACCCTATTGCCCTCTGGGAGCCCAGAATCAACTGACGTATTTCCAGCTTCCGCAGTATTCACCACACAGAGTCAACTGAAGTCTCTCCTTTTTCCACAGTACTCCTTATATTGACAACTGGGATCTCTCCAACTTTTACACTACTGTCCAGAGTCAAGTGGGGTCTCTCCAACACTCACACGATTCCCCGGTGTCAACTGGAGCCTCTGAAAGAGAAATCCATTTTTAGTCCGTCCGTCCATCTGTTTGTCTATCCGTCTGTCCGTTCGCCTGTCTTTCTGCCTGCCTGTCGGTCTCGCCCTTCGGTCTCACTCAAGGTGCGGCTAGCGAAAATCCCCCCTGAGCCTAGGCTGACGGCCAACCAGCAGCTACCATTTCAAAGCTGTGTTGACGTTTTGTATACGTATGTGTGTCTTCTTCATATTGAAGAGCCATACCACAGGCAGGTTAGCGGGATAACCATTTTTTTCTAGGGCTCCTAACATAAAGAGCTCTATCCCTGCAGTGGCATCCAAGTGGCATATATACATTAATACATTATGCATTGAAGCACCAACAGTACGCGCTGCCGTGCTGTTCCCTAGGTGTTGAAATTTAAGGCTGGATGGAATGTGGAGACATGGACTTTCTGGAGTATTTTTTTGCAAAGAGCCGGGCACCGAGACATGGACTTTCTGGAGTATTTTTTTGCAAAGGGCCGGGCACCGACCTCAACGATGCCGTGAAACCATGCCGCTTGGTGACAGAAGCTTCTATCGATAGAACGCACAAACGTTGTCATTGGTCATTGGTGATCTGTGCGTGATTCACGAACGACACTCGCGCCGATTATTATTCAAGCGATTGCTGTACGCACGAGGGGTGTTATGAGGGGTGTTCGGGTGGGTCGCTTACCCCAAGGCACAGGACACCGGAGAAGCCGGAAGTTGGGGGCGGGACGCTCATGTGTGTGTAAGCTACCGATCTCCGCTGCGCGTGGTATGAGCGTCAATGGTTACGGACCGTCTGGAAAACAAATCAACATAGGTTGCGAGATTCTGAATCGACCTGGCCACTTTGCACCAGACAGATGCCCATCAGTCATTTTTCGATCGGACACGTTTAGGTTTTCCGTGACATAATACCCGACGTAACCCTAGGGAATTATATAGTATTCGGACACGCGGTATGCATGTCGGAAAACAAGAACGCTCAGAGGTATGAGCGGTCCTGCTTCTCCCACCTAAGGCTTAAGGCTCGGCCCGAGGCATGATATCGAAGTCCCAAAACTCTCCAAACCAATATGATTTTTCACGTAGTGTGTTTGACGCCGGCATCCTGCCGGTCCCCCACCGCTGGTGCCCATGCATTCGCCCCTCCACCCACCCAAGAATGCTCGTAAATTCACAGAGGGGAAACAAACAAGAACAAACAACAAATACCCTGCACGGTATATAGAGTGCTACGGAAATATTAATATGTGTTAACTACTGAGCCGCGTCTCGCATTTTGCCACGTCTCGTGTAACACTTCCTCGTCTCGTGCTGTAGCCAACAACAGCAAGGAGTAGGCAGTCAGTACGTCGTACCGTGTTCCACATGTTTGCTCTTTCACGTGCCATAAATATGAATGACAACATGTTTTTAGCTCACAACATGTCTGCTCAATTCTAAGATACACATGACGCTGTCACACGTATCGGGGAGACGCATTGCAGCCAAAAGAAATGCGGCGTGATCGTGAAAGCCTTGCAGGTTAGTAGCTTGTAACTATCGGGAAAAACCCCCCCCATCTCGACGCCTCGACTCGATGTCTCCTTGTAACGTCGAAAATGACAAAAACAAAACAAAACAAAACAAAACAGAACACAAGTTCTGCTTGTACGCAACTGCCCGGCAAAATCTCATCTCGATTCCTCGACTCGACATTCCCTTGTAACGTCGAAAATATAAATAGAAAAGGAAGTGTGCTACGGCCAAACGTTGATTGGTTTGGCTGGCTCGGGCACCACCACATCCCTCCCTGCATCCCTCGCCAGATCGAGGAACTCTTGAAGGGTGTTGCCTTGTCTGACGGCGTTCCTCACTGGCCCTGTGAAGTCTCCGTCCCCGTTCGCCATGCTCACCAGCTTAGACGCTTTCAGGGTGGACGCTAGCTCGAGCGCTCTAGCGCTGTATCGTCCGTTGTAAGGGGTGGGATAGAGTGAGAGAGATGACATGATATGTTAAAACGTGTTAGTTAATTGCAGCAAGGCAACAACATCGTTTCTATTATGCACAAAAGAAGGTTATTCGAAAATCAGCGCTATTTGTACTTTACTCGTAGCGCAACTTTCACACCGTACTTGATCGATAAAAAATGGGCACACTATAAACCGTACAATTTCACCATATCTAGAGACGTGGGTTCCTGGTCGACCACTGCCAGCCCCCCCTTCCCCCTTCGCCCAGAATCCCCTCCCCTTGGCTGTTGAAAAACCAACGTACTCCGCTCCGGCATATTGTAGGGATGCGAGGGTCTATGGTCATACAACTACGGCCATCCACGACATGAGTACACCCGCCCCCCCCTCCCCCTTCACTCTCCCCTTCCTCCTCGCGCACGCGCTTTTCTCACCCTCCACGAACGAGGGGATAAGGGCCGACGTTCTGCTCCACCACAGGGGCTATCACCACGTCCGCCGTAAATGCTGATAGCTCAGATTCGTCGAACATCAGGTGCGGCTCCAGGTACAAAGTGCCTCCTTCGGGAGCTGGGGCAAAGCATAAAAAGCAAGGATGGCAGTTGAAGTAGATATGTAAGAGGGTAAAACAGGAAGTATGCGCAGAAGAGGGAGTTAGACTTGGTGCATATTTCCTTTTTTGGTGTTGGTTTCCCCTTGGCTTTATTCTTGTTCTCGAATGTTTATGAGTGATTAACATCGAAGCTACTGTATAGTCCAATAGGCTACTGCAGTCCAATAGGCTACTGTAGTCCAATAGGATACCGTAGTCCAATAGTCTACTGTAGTCCTTGTTTGGTTTCCCTTGGCTTTCTTCTTTCGGGGAGGGGGTGTTTCTGAGTGACAACCTTGAAGCTCACGCTGCACATTATTGAGGGTGGCAAACACAACAATAATCATATTAAGAAACGTCCCACTCTGTACCGATGCAACCGGTCCTTACATTCCAGGCCAGATCGATATCAGTTACGGAGGAAGCACGTGAGCTACGACGAAAAAAAAACGAACATTAGCAACTAAAAGAACATTAGGGAGGTGTAATATCACGTGAGCGATATATACCTGTTGTATGATAAGACAAACAAAAAGCACAAAAAAGGACGTACACAATTCGATGCGAGTCGACGAGGGAAGAAAGGGCCGAAGTCTTGGAATAAAAAAATGCAAGTATACTTTGGGCTGAGTCCAAAACGCCAACTTGCCTATGCCATCGCCGCCGGCAGAGGAGGCGGCGGGACGGATAAAGTAGCCGTTCTCGGCCTGCTGCCAAGGCGGGCCCAGAGTCGCCCCGTTGACGGCCTCGACTTCGACCGCGCGACCGCCAGCAGACAGGACCGCCGATTGCCCCGGAAGGATGTACGTGATGCGGGACGTCGGGAAATGCTCCTGCGTCCAGAGGGAGAGGAGAGAGGGCATCATTATGGGCGAGACTGGGGATTTCTAATTTTGACGGCGTGGATGTCGCCGAGTAGAAATAACGGTTTATCGTGAAGAACACACACAGACGGCGCCTCATAAAAAAAGGGAACCCTTCTTACGAGTTGCCGAATTCTTCCACTTTCCCAAAATTTCTAAAAGTTTCAAAATTTCCAACAACTCACACGATTCGACGACAAGTGATAAAACAAATCCCTGCTGCGCGAGTACGTAACTACTTCACACGTATCCTAGCAGTAGTGTTTGCGACTTGACCCAGCTTGGGCAAAAATATTCGTAATACACCAACTCTTCAGCATATCGTCATTCCGATATTTTCGCGACCATTTTCCCAGCCGGTCTTCATTCCGAGAATTTTCCGAGAATTTTTCCGGGTGGTCTGGGTTAGATAGGGTTGGGTCTTCTAATACTCGTAGTATTCACACGTCGGACATATCACGATTTGTATAATCTAGACCCTAACCTGTCGTTACGATCTGTTGTGCAGGATCTGTATAGGATACTTATTTCGGCACTATTAATGCGTACCTGTGAATCTGCTGCTGTATGTGTACGTACCACCGTCTCGTCTCGTCCAAAAACTAAAAAAGACCCCGTCCCGTTCCGTCGTGCAAACATACAGCAATTTGTGTACCTTTATTGTTGAAAAAATAATGGGAACGTGAATATTCTGCTGTTGCTGCTGTTCGTTGCACACCTGCCACCCGAGGTGCTCTTCACACAGCAGTACTTACGATCATTCATGTGTTTTTGTTATGTATCCGAACGAACGTACTTTAGTGTTGAAGTACATCCCTTGGCAGCAGTGTATTCGCTTTTGTGCGGCCTCGGCTTACCTATTACCTGTTATGTTTTACCTCTATTCGCCAGTACGGGCATGCGCGAAGCCGCAGGCGGGCGTCAGCCCGCCGCGGAAAAGCCCCCTTGTATGACGTATACATATATTGAAATATTCACCGATTTCTATACTTCATCCTATATACAGTGTAGATAATAATTCATGCAGGTGGCAAAGGCGTGCTTTGCCGCATTCATGCAATATTTTGAAGGATAACACATACGAGAAACGGGGGAATATGGTGTGATCGTCCGCGTGTGGTCCCAGTGTTACGAGAACCGGTATTTCGAAAAATGTCTCAAAATGGCACTTTAGACTCGTACTTAATCCTAACTCCTTACCCCAGCCTCGACCCCGCCCCTATCAATATGAACTTTGTCTGAAAAAAAAAAGGCGTTATTTTTGTTGGTGCAAAATTGGTCGACCACACTAAAATTCATATAATAATTTATTCCCCGATTTCCATGCTTTATCTGACTACGAGTACTTGTACTGCTGCTCAATATATATATTCACGTATGATATTATACTACTCGTATTGTACCTGGTATATATAAAATAGGGCAGCGGCCAAAAAAAGGTATACCTCGTCCATTTGCGGCCAAAATCAGGTACATACTTAAAACCAAGTCAAAAACGCACTCCACGTGCGCTGCCATTCGTCCAAAACTCGTTGTACCGGTTTTTGCCTCTTCGAAACCCAGGTATACCTGATTTTGTCTACTCTGCTTGACTTTCACCTTTTTTTTGTCGTTTTTAAGCCAATCAGAGGCCCTTCATAGTTCCACCCCCTGCCCCCTACACAAATGCCGACGTACGCGGAGACCCCCTTCTCCCTTCGCACCTCGCACTACACGCCACTCGAGCGACATACACTCATCTATATCTGCCTGCATATCTCCGCCGAAATAATACGAGATAGAAGGCTCCCCTTCGGGATTGTGGTTGACTTGGAATACCAAGGGTGTCACAAAAGTTGAGAAGGGGAATACAGCAGCAGGCGTTCGTTCCTCGTACTATTAATAGCAGCTACTCGTATACGTAGCCACCGGGCGAGCACGAAGAGCATGGAAAAGACTCTACTTTGCATCGCAAGGAGCGGCAGGTTCGTGGGGTGCGTTTTAAACTTGATTTTAGTATTACCTGGTTTTGGCCCCGAACGGACCAGGTGTACCTGTTTTTGGCCGCTGCCCTTTTTTTTATCATATATCGTACAAGGTGTTTTATTGTTCGCATACCATTTATTTATTGTCTTCGTCTTTCCATTCTCTCTCCTTCCTACAGCAAGAGTAGAGTCAACTTAATGCGGGGTCGCAAAATTGGCGCGTGTCTCTCCTACCCACTTTGGTTTATGCTGGAATTTTCCATACCGACAAGGCTTCAGCCCGTTCCTCTCCCTTATCGACCGGCATCAAATTGGGTCTACCCACTTTGCTTGGCGCTCACAGCAATGAATGGATGTGAACTCACGAAATAAACTCTACTTACTATATAGCCGGATTCGCAGGAACCACTCGTCCACCAGGACATCCGAATGATAAATATAAATATATATGTGTATGTACAGTGCAGGACTTAAGGAACAGACTAATACATAAGACATGCTGGGGTTCAAGGGTAAAACAAGAAATCCGGCAGTCATTGTTTTGAAATTTGTGTAGAAAGCACCTTCTCCGAAAATAATGAACATTCCAGCCTGAGCCAGCTTTTCCCGGTTTCTTATTAGCTTAGGCTCGTCCTGTGCTGCTGTACGAGTACAGCAGTATCCTTACTTCTGTTGTACACTCTCCACGTAACCTGTTTGCTGCTGGGTTATAGATACACATACTGTTTACCTACCCTTAATACCTGGTGTTTTTATACCGTAAGTGCCTATGTTCCTAATATATTATTTCTTATATGTACCTGGCATGAAGATGCTGACAGCACGCATATTTGCGAATTATTAGAAAACCACGAAACACTCTCCTCCCCGAGCCAGGGCGTGTTTACGTATTTACCAGACTGGTATTTACATACCAGGTATACATACCGGTATATATTCACCTCTATTGTACCCGTGGGTATGATACATTTTTTTTATCTACAGTTCGTAGACCTGTTTTTTTATACTTCGTAGTTTCTTCTCTCATGAACCATTTTGCCCACCAGGTAGCATACTAGGGGATAAAACAGGCATGTATTGTATGTACAAGCTGAGACCAAGCAAAACACACACACTTGACATAACTCTGCTTCTATTCTAAATACCCTTCTCCCGCTTGCCACGCTGCTCACACCCAGACCTCATCCCACCCGGACCTGATCCCTCCAAGCTGAACCTGAATACGTCGACATATGAAAAGAAGCCGCCAGCAAGTGTACCTGTGGGTCGGCACCCTTCAGAAACGGGCACAATGTGTTTTGGGCCAACCAATCGCGTGATGGCTCGTGGGGTGTAGTTGGACTCGATTCCAGGCTGTACCCGTTTTTGGCTCCAAACGGAGCGGGTGTACCCGTTTTCGTTTATGTATCTAATGTAAATGTCTAGACTAAGAAACTCACTTGCCTGGTATGTACTCGTATGAAGAAAAAAAACAAAACAAACCTGTGCTATTGTTTCCCCCCTCCCCTCAAAACTCATCTTTGCAACCTTGGTGTGATGATTCGACCGCGCGTTCTGTATACCTTATACATATATAAGTTACACCTGGTTCACCCGCTACCTGGTGCCTGGTATACTTTATACCTGGTATGCTTTAAACCTGATATATTGTATCAACCGCGATCAATGACAAATTAGAGCGCCTTCCAACCATGCTTTTTTTTCATGATACCGGATCACAGATGGGAAATCAATCGCACAGCAGTACGTAGTGACCACAGCGTGACTAGACCACAAGGTAACCACAAAGTGCCCACAAAGTGCCCACGAAGTGTCCACAAAGTGTCCACAAAGTGCCCACAGAGTGTCCACAGAGTGACCACAGAGTAACCACGAAACAGCCCATTTTCCTAATTTAGAATTGCTTTTCAGATGAGAATCATCATCGATTTTGCTGTTTACGGTTTACAGATATTTCCCAATATAAAAAAACTAGCTTATACAAATACTTGTATATTGATAATAGGCATGATACCAGGTATCGATTTCGCGACGTAAACAAACAATAATCAGCCTTGACAGGCTCGTAAGGGCCCGTATTAACGAACATTTGTTTTCGTTTGTTTGAGTTTTTTTTTTTCGTTCGTTTGTTTTGATTTGACCTGATTGGTCGAAACGTGAATACCAGCAAGATATTTCGATTTCAAAACTGAGTAGTTCAATAAAACGGAATTCCACAAGAAGTCTTTTGGGACTTCTTTTGCTCTTTTTTTTCTGTTGAATTGGGAGTTCATCCAACTCGGCATGGCGTGTTCCATGAAACCGAAGGAAGCCACGCAAACTTGAGCCATGTCGTCGACTGATTCAGAGGCGAGATCCACCATTCCCGAGAGGCACGGCCACCGGATCAGCCGCAGCGCGAGGTCCGACGGGCCCTAGCATAGGGTAGATTGCTTGCGGTGCCTAAAAAGTAACATAGGCCGTCGCAAATCCAATTTTTCACCCCTCTTTGCCTCCCAAACCACACGAGCACCGACCAGGTCGCGACTTGGCGTAGAATTTCGATCGCTGTATCCCCGTCGCTGCTGCCCGCGTTGGGCTTCGGGGCTGCGCCAGCCCACCCAAGACATCCCTAGAGTGATAGCCTCCTAGCCGGTGCTGGCAGACATAATTTTCCGCTGGCAGCGGCGCCCCGGAGAGGACACAGGCCGTAGGTCGCCTCGTTGGTTACTCACGGGTGTTCGTTGACCCTTGTGCGTTATTATCATTTTTCGACGCAATACACCATTCCTCGATAAAGCCCAAACACGTATTTTCAGGGAAATCGTATTCAAAACAAACGAAAAACAAAAATTGTTTTCCCATTTCAATAAAAAGCGATGTTCGTTAAGATGGGCCCTAAAACATACGATATCATAAAAGTTTGTATTTAGGGGAGAGGCGCCTCTCCGCAAGTAACTGTTGTCTTGGATCTTCGATATATCGATACTTCCAATGCCGACTTTTAATTTACTTGGTGTGATCGATAGCTGTCACTAAAATCTATATTTTTACGTGGTACGTTTTGACTGAGGGAAAAACACACCTTGTAAACAACAAAACAAAAAAAAAAAAACTGTAATTCTCATCGAAAAGGCAATTCTCAACTAGGAAAATCGTCTGTTACAAAGTCGCCACAGAGTGACCATAAAGTGACCACAGAATGACAACAAAGTGGCCATAAAGTGACAACAAAGTGACCACAAAGTGCTGGTGCCTTTCTAGGATGATGAATCGGCACAGACACTGGGTGTGCTGGATGTCGACGGGTAGAAAGGAAGGTTTAATGTGAAGAACACACACACACACAGCAGGGATCGTCGTTTCGATGCTCTCGCATCGTGTCTGCTTGAGAGCCTTTGCGTACGAGAGGGTCCTATAGTCGCCACGCTGCCGACGCTGGAAGCCAATGACACGCAGGAGGATTTGGTGGTGTGCCGAGCGGAGTCTGGCGAAGTGTATGTATGTACTCTGCTGAACCTGACGGGTACATAAATACGTCAAAACTTCCTACTTTGCTTGTGCGACAAAATATAGAAACCACAAATCTCCAGCTGTAATCATCAAATGCACTATTGGTTCAGTGGTAGAATGCGTGATTGCCATTCACGCGACCCGAGTTCGATTCTCGGATATTGCATACTTTTTTTTTTGTCTTGCTGACACCAGACATAATCACGAATTATCAGAAAACCCTTAAAACACCACTCTCCTCCCAGAGCCCAGGGCGCATTCATGCAGTAGTAAAGGACTCGCAATAAGAAACAGGCTAATAAGAAAGCCAGACTGATATTTAGAGTAAAACAAGAAATTCGAGAGTCGTTATCTTGAAATTAGTGTAGAAAGCACCCTCTCCCAAAATATGAAATCCAGCCTGAGCCAGCTTTCCCGTTTCTTATTAGCTTATTAATAGGTGTCCTGTACTGCTGTACGAGTACAGCAGTATTTACTTCTGTTGTACCAGGTACCTGTTTGCTGCTGGGTATGATACACATATTTTACCTATTAATACCTGGTGTTTTATACCGTAGTCTATGTTCTTATATATTTTATATGTACCTGGCATGAAGATGCTGACAGCACGCATATTTGCGAATTATTAGAAAACCACGAAACACTCTCCTCCCCGAGCCAGGGCGTGTTTACGTATTTACCAGACTGGTATTTACATACCAGGTATACATACCGGTATATATTCACCTCTATTGTACCCGTGGGTATGATACATTTTTTTTATCTACAGTTCGTAGACCTGTTTTTTTTATACTTCGTAGTTTCTTCTCTCATGAACCATTTTGCCCACCAGGTAGCATACTAGGGGATAAAACAGGCATGTATTGTATGTACAAGCTGAGACCAAGCAAAACACACACACTTGACATAACTCTGCTTCTATTCTAAATACCCTTCTCCCGCTTGCCACGCTGCTCACACCCAGACCTCATCCCACCCGGACCTGATCCCTCCAAGCTGAACCTGAATACGTCGAAATATGAAAAGAAGCCGCCAGCAAGTGTACCTGTGGGTCGGCACCCTTCAGAAACGGGCACAATGTGTTTTTGGCCAACCAATCGCGTGATGGCTCGTGGGGTGTAGTTGGACTCGATTCCAGGCTGTACCCGTTTTTGGCTCCAAACGGAGCGGGTGTACCCGTTTTCGTTTATGTATCTAATGTAAATGTCTAGACTAAGAAACTCACTTGCCTGGTATGTACTCGTATGAAGAAAAAAACAAAACAAACCTGTGCTATTGTCTCCCCCCTCCCCTCAAAACTCATCTTTGCAACCTTGGTGTGATGATTCGACCGCGCGTTCTGTATACCTTATACATATATAAGTTACACCTGGTTCACCCGCTACCTGGTGCCTGGTATACTTTATACCTGGTATGCTTTAAACCTGATATATTGTATCAACCGCGATCAATGACAAATTAGAGCGCCTTCCAACCATGCTTTTTTTTCATGATACCGGATCACAGATGGGAAATCAATCGCACAGCAGTACGTAGTGACCACAGCGTGACTAGACCACAAGGTAACCACAAAGTGTCCACAAAGTGCCCACGAAGTGTCCACAAAGTGTCCACAAAGTGCCCACAGAGTGTCCACAGAGTGACCACAGAGTAACCACAAAACAGCCCATTTTCCTAATTTAGAATTGCTTTTCAGTTGAGAATCATCATCGATTTTGCCGTTTACGGTTTACAGTTATTTCCCAATAAAAAAAAACAAGCTTATGCAAATACTTGTATATTGATAATAGGCATGATACCAGGTATCGATTTCGCGACGTAAACAAACAATAATCAGCCATGACAGGCTCGTAAAACATACGATATCATAAAAAATTGTATTTAGGGGAGAGGCGCCTCTCCGCAATTAACGGTTGTCTTGGATCTTCGATATATCGATACTTCCAATGCCGACTTTTACTTTACTTGGTGTGATCGATAGCTGCCACTAAAGTCTATATTTTTACGTGGTACGTTTTGACTGTGAGGGAAAACACACACACCTTGTAAACAACAAAACAAAAAAACAAAAAACTGTAATTCTCATCGAAAAGGCAATTCTCAACCAGGAAAATCGGCTGTTACAAAGTCGCCACAGAGTGACCGTAGAGTGACCACAGAATGACAACAAAGTGGCCATAAAGTGACCACAAAGTGACCACAAAGTGATCACAGAGTTACCACAAAGTGACCGCAGAGTGACCACAGAGTGTTAAAAAAGCGAAACGTACCTCGAGGACGGCCTGCGCGCTGGGAGGCGCGACCACGCGCACGGAGGGGTCCAGTAGTCCAGCTAGCGCCTCGACAGTACGGGCTGCGCCGGCCGAAAACAAGAGGGGGGGGGGGATGAGAGGAGGAGGCACCGCACAACCGGGGGTTGGTAGAGACAGACAGGCGTTTCACGGTAAATAAAAAAGGGAATTCCTGTGTTGTGGGCACGGAGGAGTCCAGTGGTCCCGCTAGCGCTTGGATTATACATATACTTCNATCGATACTTCCAATGCCGACTTTTACTTTACTTGGTGTGATCGATAGCTGCCACTAAAGTCTATATTTTTACGTGGTACGTTTTGACTGTGAGGGAAAACACACACACCTTGTAAACAACAAAACAAAAAAACAAAAAACTGTAATTCTCATCGAAAAGGCAATTCTCAACCAGGAAAATCGGCTGTTACAAAGTCGCCACAGAGTGACCGTAGAGTGACCACAGAATGACAACAAAGTGGCCATAAAGTGACCACAAAGTGACCACAAAGTGATCACAGAGTTACCACAAAGTGACCGCAGAGTGACCACAGAGTGTTAAAAAAGCGAAACGTACCTCGAGGACGGCCTGCGCGCTGGGAGGCGCGACCACGCGCACGGAGGGGTCCAGTAGTCCAGCTAGCGCCTCGACAGTACGGGCTGCGCCGGCCGAAAACAAGAGGGGGGGGGGGATGAGAGGAGGAGGCACCGCACAACCGGGGGTTGGTAGAGACAGACAGGCGTTTCACGGTAAATAAAAAAGGGAATTCCTGTGTTGTGGGCACGGAGGAGTCCAGTGGTCCCGCTAGCGCTTGGATTATACATATACTTCGTACAGGTTGTACAGGAAAAACAAAGGGGAGCGAGAGGGAGGAGGAGGAGGAGGCACGGCACAAACCGGGGTTGATAGAGGCACACCGGCGTTTCTGTAAACAATTAGGGGAATGATGTGACCGTGCGGGCTGCACTGGCCGAAAAACAGGGGGGGCGGCGGGAGGAGTAGACACGGCACAACCAGGGGTTGGTGGAGGCAGCAAGGCGTTTTATTGAAGAGAGAGGGGGGATTGCTGAGGGGTGACTCGGTGTGGCCAGTAAGCGCGACCCTAGCCAGTTCTGCGCGGTATTTTAAAAGGCAGGGAGCATTGCGCGCTTCATACACCAGTATTATTTTTCGTCTTCACAATCGGAAACGCGTATAGACGTACAAAAATGTTGCTGAGTCACGGTGTAAAACTATTCTACATAATACCAGGTGCCAGGCACGATATTCTCTGATATTTTCTTCCCGCAGCATCTCAGACTCGGAAACGGAAGCTACTATTAATACCGAATGGACCGCAGGTCCCGACCGTCATTCAGTGGGCCGGCCGGCCGGCAACAGAAAGAACACAAAGAAATTTCCACTAAGTTTCCTCACGGTGGCAGTGATCGTCGAATCCCTGAGTAATAACCAGGAAGTCTGTAACGGCGGCGAGGTCCCTCGTCACGCGGTCCCCATCCCAAAGGACCTGGGATCAGCAAATCAGACCAGAGGGCAAGCGGCGCAATTTCTTCAGGGGCCAATCAGAGCGAAGGGAGCAAATGTGCGATTCTTTGAGCAGCAGGCAATCAGAGCGACTGGGAAAACGGCGCGATTCCTTCAGCAGCAGCCGACCAGAACGACCGGGAACACGGCGCGATTCAGTAGTCAATCAGAGGAAAGGAAACGTACAAGATTTCTGCAGCAGCAGCAGCAGCAACAACAACAGCAACAGCAACAGCAGCAGCAGCCGATCAGAGCTAGGGGGACACAACGCGAATATTTCAGCAGGTCATTGACAGAGGAGCAATTCCTATTCCTGATTGGCTGTTGCGAGCGATTGATTATGACGACATTTTTCGAGGAGCGCCACATCGGTAATCACTTTCGACGCATGCTATTTGCCTTATACTTCTTAAGAGGGGTAGCACCACCTATTAATACTCGTAGTAACATCTTCGGAAGCTCCTCACTTGATGACCTCTATACTATTAGTGAGCCATTCGTACCACTAATATTAGTAAGTCACCTAAAAAAATGATTTTGATCGTAAATCTAAAAAAAAAAGTGCAAAACTGATGAACAATTCGACAACGCCTACATATATAATACCACGAACATTGCAAAACACTATTACTCGTAGCTGATAGTATTCCAACAATGCCGGGCTAAGGAGCATACTACTAGTCATACTACTAGTCAGTCGGAAATATTTTGGCCAAAATGGGCTTTGAAATTGTAAGGCCTGCCCTATATTGCACCACGCGCCTTTCTCGTTTTTCTCACCCTCTTCCTAGCCTGTATCAACGCGGGCACCCCGAAGTCCAAAACTCCGAACACGGGGTCCACGAGCAGGTTCAGCCCGTTCACCTGGCACATCCAGCTGTTGCCCTCCAGGTACCTGCCTCGTGCCGACGCACGGGTCCGAAAGACGAACGAACGTTTACGGCAATTGTTTTCAGACGACCCTACTATTAATAGACTGAACGTACTACTTACTGTATCATTGACGTTCAACCGTCTATAATTTTGTTCGTCTACGTATGTATGTACGTACGTCCGCTGTGAGTACGACCGACGAGTGCTTGGTACTCAACTTTGGAAGCTATTATACGTGATAAGCCGGGCGGATTATTTGCAATACATGCTCTACACGCATTGCGGCATCATACTGCCATACTTGCTGTTGCTGCCGCTGCTGCTGTAGGACTCCAACATAGAAACCACACATTCACTGCATAGCCTATCATAAAAAACTGCTGTGTGCTGTGCGAGCTCAAGCCTGAGAACACACAGAGCAGCATGAAGGCTCCGAAGGCTTCTGCGTTATGCCAAGCGTCATACTGCACTCTGCTGCTGGTATGTACTTCAATTTACAACGTCGGACCAAGGCAGTAGTAGTGTTAAGCTCAACCCTTCAATCTAGGACGTTATCCATAAAACGGTATACCGGGGGTGTTCAACGCCATTTGCCGGTACAGGGGAAATCCACACCAAACATGCCTTACACCGGCAGCGCTGATTGCCTAAAGCACTCCTGCTGTACCGGAATATTGCCACAAATACCATACGGTATACCGGCATATATTTTCTTGGGTTGGTTTTCACGGTTAAACAGCGCGGGGTTCACCGCTTTATGACGTGCATAACACCGAGCGATACGCCCATCAACGTCAATAACCCCGTCAAGTTCAGAACTTAACAAGACAACACCATACACCCTACGGAACAACCATATGGTGTAGTAGACACAAGTAACAGAAATGTCGGGGGCCAGAACATACACATTGATTCGGCCACCTGCAGCATTGTCGGATTCCTTTGGCCCCTCTCGCGCCCGCCACATGGCTGTCAATGTCCACAAACCCACTGAACCCCATTGCTTTCTATCCATATTACATGTCCATAAGGCCACGGAACAACTTCGTCAAATTGGATTATCCTGGTTTTCAGTTCTACCAGTATGATCGCCTTTTACCTGACTAGGCGTGGCTTGTCCATGCATGAAGGGGCTTTGTCTGCGTTGCTGTGCAGTATCAATCCATTATATCCGAAATTATAAGGTTCGTTTATTATTTGTAAAAGAACATTCAAGAGGTGCTTATTTATCGGAACACATACTATTTACAGAGAAAGCCCGGCGGTTTGAACACCATCATGATGGAGCGGGCGAACGAGGGCCACGGTGAGCACCGGGCTTCACGCGAGGCGGGACACGGGGCTCACTGGGGCAGAGAGGCAGTAGAGCTCAACCCGGACCGAACCGATGGCGAGGTGGTCGCGGAGGGGCGGGGAGCGTCAAGGCTGACAACACGCCAACGACGTCTCAATATTTTTTGGCTCACCTCCAGGGGATAGGGGTAACTTTTTGTCAATTAAAATATTTGTCCCCTCCAGGGGATAGGGGTAACTTTTTGTCAATTAAAATATTTTGAGGCGTTTCCAAGGCGTTTCGGTTATTTTTGAGCAACTTTCGCACAACAGATTAGGCAGTGTGCGTGGTGTAGAGGCAAAGGACGACCGCAGGAACTATACTGCTACTACTACTGTTGTACCCTCGATTGATTGTAGCGGACGCCCTGCTGCTGTGCCGCAGCTTTCCGGCCCACTATGTCAATGAAATGGCAACAAGCCTTCGATCCATTCTTATTTCGTACCAATACGTCCGTAAATGTAATGCTGTTTCGGTATTCATTTTATCAAACAAGCGGTTGTTATATTTACGGACAGAGTGGTGCTTCGCGCAGCAAGATGATATACCTACATCCACATCAAGTGCGTGGTGTACGCAAACGACGACAACATCAACAGGGACGTACTTGGCGCACTACATAACTGCTGCTGACCTCTCGACTACTGTGTGCCGAATCACACTACTCCTGCTGCTGCTGCTGCTTGCTGCTGCTGTAGCAGCAGCACATCGTCGGTGGAAACGAACAAAAAATGTCAACAACGCGGCCCGAACAACACACACAGCAGAGGAGAGAGGTGCGCAGTGGTGCAGGCAAACGATGACGATAGGCAGCAAGAACGTACGCCTGCTATCCTCTCAGGCTGTGAGAATTGCACTGCTACTCCTGGGTGGTGCAACAGAACAGCAGAGGAGGAGTGTAGGTTTGTTGGTGGCGGTTGGCCTCATCATCATGGTGGGTGTCGTCTTGAGGTAGGGAAATGTGCACGCTATCGGGTCTGCCTGTCCATCCTCGGTGATGCATGGTAGATGTTCCGATACACGCAGGTAGCTATAGTGCACCGTGGGTGTGCCGCCTCACACGCATGGTGCTGCGTGGTGCTGCTGCTGCCGCTGGGCGGCAGGGTTGCTGCAGCGATGTACAATAGCCTGAGGGTTGTACTCGTAACGCTCTGTTTGTGCTCAGCAACAGTGTAACGGCACTGCTGACCAATCACAGTAATTTTGCAACTCAAAATGCAACTCAAAGCTCACGTGTGATTGGTGGAAACTCGACATTCATTTTTTATTTTCAAGTTGTTTTTCGATTGCAAGTCATAACTTTTGACCCTATTCCTTGGCCCAGTGCCTATTTTTGTTTTATGCGGCGCAATCGGCTTGATGGGATTTTCATTTTTTTCCGACCGTGTTTTGTTTTTCGCTGCTGCCGTTTTGTTCGAGTGCTATTAATAGTACGAGTACGAGTACGAGTACGAGTACTTCTATAATATGTACGTATGTATTTACGTACGTACGTACGTACGTACGTACGTAAACATGTGTACGTCTTTCTCAGTTTTGTTGATTTTCTGTTTTTCGTACTTCACAACTCGATACCGTGCTGTGCTGTGCTTTCTCTTTTATACATACAAAGTAGGAAGTACTACCACCACCGTTGCTGTTGTCCTACCACACATACTCACGAAAAAGACACAAACCACACCCACCACAGCAGGCAGCGCAGCGCCGTGCTGTGAGCTGTGTTGCTGTGCTTTCTCTTTCGAACATACATACAGCTTTGTTGTCCTGGAGCACGGAGCTAATGTGCATCCCGAGCATGTTTTGCATGCATGTCAAATCCGCCGTTTCTTCGCTGCACCATGGACCTCTTGGCATTTTCAAGTCGGTGCTTGCTTGCACTACATCATGGGCCTCTGCCCCTTTCCTTCCGCGAGCGTAGCGGGCGGCGTCAGCCGCCCGCGGAGCGGAGCCCTTGTAGCTACTTACGTACCAGGCAATCATACGCGTACTGGCAGAGCTGCTGGGCGAACTTGAGCTTGAAAAAAACACACACAGCAGAATGAAGGCTGCGCAGGTTTCTGTGAATCCTCATACTGCCGCACTGCTGCTGTTGCTGCTGTATACCTTCTAGATTCGTACTTGAGCTTGAAAAGGACACAGCAGTACACTTGTCTGTATATGTACGTGAAGGCATGAAGGCTACAATACCGATACACTCGCGCACTCGCGGTGAAGCTTACGTCAGTTTGATAGCTCCCTCGGGGCCGCGAGGCACTCCTTCCGACGCCTCAATTGCCACCGTTTTCCTCTCCACCCCCGTCGCCGCAGCTCCTCCTCCTCCTCCGCCTTCAGCAGCCATCCTTGTTGGTTCGCCTGGCCCTGCTCGGCGCGCGACATGTCGAGGTCTTCTTCGTCCCTCTGCCGTCGTTGTTCCTGCTCTCGTGGCTCGGTTTCGCATACTATCGACGCAGACATGAGCACTACAGGCACCACCCTGCTTGAACGATATTGCGGGTTGTGACGGGACGAAGCAAGCAGCGGGGTCTGCGAACAGGAGGGCCACAACGCCCACAAGGGATGCCGTGGTCTTGGCCATGCTTTCGCTTTGGAGCAACAGCAGCAGCAGCTCTATAGGTAGCTCTGCCTGTGCAGCAGTAGCCGATACTCGGTACCACGCACCCTTGCTCTTCGTAGATCAAATGACGCGAAACAAGTTCAGAACCAAAACCTACACGCGCTAGCATTGAAACCCCGGGGACGTAACCGTAACCGTTTCACTTTTTCACGTGTCGCGGTTTCCCTTTTTCGCCCGTCCGGGCGCCGTTGTCGGTTCGCCAGTTGGCAGTTGGCACAGTTTGCCCTGTGAGGAGCAATTCACAAGATCAACACAGCCACCTCCCTCCTCATCATAATGATCTTTACGCCGGGCATGCCCGGGGGTGTCTCTGTCCCAGGTCCCAGGACAAAACACCATCTAATTGCACGAAAATACGCTGTTGTCGTCGTTTTCGTTGCCTCAAGCGTAAGCATAATATCATACGACTGTCGTTGGGTTCGCGCAGGGGTGCGATCGTTTTTTCGGCGCTAGTTTTCTCGGCATCAGTGAGGGTGGCTACAGCAGTACAGCCGAGCATAATATTTTTCGGAAGGTTCTCGACCAGATCTTTCCTAGGAAGACACCTTGTTCGGTATTGGCTACCTTCTTCCCGTTCCGGAAAAATCGAGCGCTGCTGCTGAAAACGATTGCACCCCTATGTGAACTCAACGCTCTTTGTACGGTAATTACTTGCACACGTTTCTTGAACTTTTTTGAGGCTTCGACGCTCGCAGCAAACCTTCCAAAGTTGATGGCTACAGGAGACTTCGTAAGCACTGACTGTGACCGCCAGCAGCCCTGTCTGTGTAGTATGTCTGAGGCCTACAGTATCTACAGGGAAGGAACTCGTCACCGAGCGGCATTTCAAGGACACACCGTCCAAGAACTTTAGGAGAAACAACCGGGATATCAAGCTGACGACCTACTACACGGATCCCGAGTTTAATCTGCCGAAGATCCAGGCCACCATTCGCCATCTTTACCTGGAAGACTTGTCGCGCAACAAGGGCGACGGGCAGGTGTATCACCGGGGCGTGGCGGGGTGATGTCGGTGGAGTCAGCACTCTGTGGGCTCAACGGTATCATCGGTCACAACGGAACGACGGTAAAGCGGGACAAATTAAGAGCGGCTGTGCCGTGCCCGACAAGACCAACGGCAAGCGGAACAGCGGCCAATCGAGGAAGAAGAGCAGAAAGTCTGGAGTAAAGGCAAGGAACAACACGAAGAAATGGTTCTCGCTCCACAAGACTACTACTTCCCACAGCGACGCTGACTGCTACTGCTACGCAGGAGAAGCAGGTGGCGTCGCGCCCGCAGGAGGGTGGCGTTTTGTGCTACTTCTACCCTCGGCGCTAACTCCATTATTTCCGAGAACGACGAAAACAATCTGGCCATCAACGTCAACGACGACGGCGACGACGCGTCCTACAGTTCTGGGAAGAAGATTCAACTACGAGTACCACGCAGCAAGGGCGCCATTGATAGGGATCGCTGGAACAAGCATTTATCATTGTTTGGGGTCGCCATCGTCTCATCACTATATTACACCGCTGGAACTTAGTTGGCATCGCCCAGGGTGTTCGTAGTTTCCAAATCTGGATGCCCTGACTGCCCCGCAGTCTGATGACATGCTTTAAGGTGGTTGCACTAGATGACAGAACGAGAGAGAGAGAGAGAGAGCGGAGAAAGCGGAGTCTCCTCTCGCACGAGTCAAAATTCCATAATAACGCCTGTGAGTATATACGCGACCCTCTACAAGATATTCCTCTTGTGTCAAACTTATGTTTTGTCATTAAATAGTATGAATTAAATAAAACGTGTCCATCGAAGGTGAAATCTAAATTCCATGACTTCCTCCTTTTGATCGAATACGCTTCATCGTGTCGTGTCCTTTATACCTGCTGTTGAGCATCTAGCGCATTATGGTCATCATCGTTTCCATCATTGCTGACACGATCCAAACGAACACCCTCCCTGGCTCTTGACAGCCATGACAAGACCGAACGGACATCCAAGACAAGCTAGGACCTAACAGCCAACAACAGTCCTGCGGGAGGAAACCCGGCCACCGGGTCAAAACCCCCTGTATATCTCCTATACTCCAAACCATTGCAGTTGAAACAACGGCCGCATTCCAAACGATGACCATGGCCGAAAAATAAGATGGCAAGTGGTGCCCTACTCACCACCATGCCCCTCAAAGTAGCGCGGGGTGGCGACCTACAAATTGTTCCTCGCATCCTTCAAACATGGTACACCCGATAATGCTCATACCCCATACTCATCCTCCAACGGTATATTCAACAAGAACCTACGGTGATACTTGAAAGGGGTTTGTCGCAAGGGGTTTCGATGATATGTCCACGTGCTGCTCGTTCGAAGCAACAAACTGAACGTCGATCTTCTTCGCCCGGAGTAGCTCTCCGACGAAAGGAAAGAGCACGTCGATGTGCTTGCTCCGAGCAGAACTAGGAGCGTTCTCAGCCAACTCTATGCCCCCCTGGTTATCCTCAAAAACCCGGACACCTGATCCGCTTAGCTCTGGACAAGAAAAAAGTAGCACTGCGCCCGTACACAAAGCCTCTTTCACCCGTTCACCTAGGGCGACGTACTCTGCCTCTGCTGTGGACAACGTAACACACCTCTGCGTGCTACTTGCCCAACTGACGGCCGCGCACCCCCCCGGGCAATTACCGTCCCCGATACCGAGCGCCTATCGTTCGATTTATGAGCATAATCAACATCAATATACGCAGTCAAATCGAACCCCGAGCCCCGCAGAAAGGCAATCCCAAAAACCTCGCCCCGTGAAGGTATGCCATCATCTTCACAACTGCCTTCCAGGGCCTCTCAGTAGGGTTGTGAAAGTGGCGCGCCCCAGCACGCACATAGTTGGAGATGTCCGGCCTCGCCATGGTCGACAGCCACATCCAACTGCCTACAGCCTCCCTGTGCGGCCAGTCTCCGCCAGATTTGCCTTCCTCTCGAGAACCTACTACAGTAGTCCCACACCGGGGGTAGAGGAAGTATCAGATGATGAGTGCACGTCAAAACGATTCAGCATGCTCTCTATAAACCTATTTTGCGTAATAACCAATGTCCCCGACTCCCAGTCGCGTTCAAAAGCACAACCAGTGCACCAAGTCCGTTCGCCGAGGTTGCTAGTGGAGAACTTCGTAACTAACGCGGCACGGGAATCTCTGCATGTCTCGTCCGATACTGCAATCACGATGTCATGCACACAAACAACCATAATCAGTTTTACCTTGCCGTCCACAACAATGCGAAAAACACGCGGATCAGTTCTACACTGCTCCATACCGTACTCTACCACGTTCTTTACCAATAATCCGGCCCACTGCCGTCTACTCTGCTTCAGACCATACAGCGATCGGTTGAGGCGAACGATATTGCCTGACATGTTACCACATCCATCGGGGAGTTTCGTGTATATCTCGGCGTCGAGTTTCGCGCGAGAAAATTTTTGTGTGATCTAAATGGAAAATCTTCAAACCGTGTTCATTGGCAGCAGCCGCCATAATTTACACTGACGGTGACGAGAGTGTTGGTGCGAATGTTTGAAAGTAATCTACATCCTGCACCTGGCTAAACCTATTAGCCACAAGTCTAGCTTTTGCCTTTACTATCAGGCCATCCTTGCCCGTCTTGTAGATAAACACCCACTTCGCATCTACAGATTTCCGCCCTTGTGGCGGTGTCGGTTTGTAACCGTCCAACTCAATATTCATGGCCTCTTGCCGCGCCGCTTTGTATTCAGAACGCTCGACATCTGCTACGGACTGCGGGGGCCGTTCTACTTCTTCCGGGATTCCACTCGGCATCCACACGCTTAACTCTCCTTTGTTCTCCACAGCAGGTCCTCCAGCCATCAGAGCCAGTGTGTCCTCCGTCGTCCAAGACATAGTCTTCAGCATACTCCTAGACTTCGTCCACTCGACCGCTGCCGTGAACAGCGCGTCCGCGACCTAAGGCTTCATCCTTGGCTGATATCCAGCAGGTTCGCCCTCCAAGCGCTGGCTCTGACCCCGCGTCCGGCCCCTTGCTGTCGCGGGGAGCCGTCCCCAGCTACTGAGCTCGTGAGCTGCCCTCCCCGACAGGACCGCGGGTGGATCCTCACCGCTCCCTTAGACGGTGTTGGAGGTTGATGCTTCGCCCGGGTCGCTTTCGGCCCTCCCTGCCGGGGCCGAGGACTCGTCAACCGCGCCCCCTTGAGACGGACCCATCGTCTCGGCTGATTCGACCCTCCCTATCGGGACCGACGAGGAGTCCACCGCGCCCCCTTGAGACGGACCCATCGTCTCTGCTGTCCCGTCGCCGGCATTACCGGCGGCAAGTGCCTACTGGGCGCGCTCCTCCAAAAACGCGTCCAGATCGACCCCCCACGTCAACTCGAGGTCGTTCAGGCGAGCCAGACCATCGCCCAGCTCATGCCCCACCCCCCCCACACAACCTCGATCCGACGTGTTTCCATCGACTACCTCGGACCCCCCCCCCCTTTTCCACAGACAGGGAGTCACTCGACTGGGCAGGTACAGGTGGTGCAGGTGACACGCGCTGCCAGGTTATGTTGCGCGTGATCAGTACGGTACGGTGTCTAGTCAGCACTCGCACCGAGTCTCGGGGGTAGTTGGGTGCAGGGCCAAGGTAAAAACACTCCTGTGCTTTCGCCTGGGACTTGTTCTCCCTCTTCACCTTGCAGTAGCCAGGCTTGAGGAAAGGTAGAAGTACTACCGGGGGGGGTCTACCATACCACATCTCGTATGGCGACTTGCTCTCGGGGTTAGCGGTGGTTGCTGTACGGTTCAAAGCATCGCACGCCCAGTGCGACGCTTCAGCCCACAACGACTCAGTTGCAGGTAGTTGCGCGCCGGGGTATAGCTCGCGAGCCTGGATTCGGCCCGCCATTGCGGCCGTCTCAATCAAGCCTAGCGCGCGCTCTGCTACCCCATTAAACTGGGGGCTGTCTGCCGTCGTGAATTCCTGCTTGATCCCTCGTGTTCTACACAGGTCTCCAAACTTCCCCCCACGGAATTCACCACCCCCGTCCGATCGGACGATGACCACTTTCGAAGGGACATCGTCTGCGCGAGAATCCGCGAGGAACTGCTCGAACAATTCCGCGGCGTCCGACTTGTGGCGTATGAAATACACCCAAGTATACCGTGAAAAGTCATCGCGCACAATGAGAGTGTACCGCTTCCTGCCGAGAGACTCTACCACCTTGGGGCCACTCAAATCCACAAACACCCTCCCGAGCTTCTTACCCGCTCTTGTGTGCGTGGATTGCTTGATGCTCTTGCGAAGTCCCTTCGCCATGGAGCACCCCCTGCATTCCAGCAGGTTTCCCTTGAGGACGATTCCTTGCTGCTCCGCGGTCTTGCGGAGTAGAACCTCGTGGGAGTGTCCAGCCGCGCAGTGGTAGTCGTTGATGTCGATCGCGGGCTTACTGGGCTGTTGCCCTGGGGCGAGTACAGCACAGGCATTTTCCCCACTACTGCTGTCGACCCGGTAGCCGTAAAGGCTGTACAGGGTCCCACTCAACGGAAACACGATCGAACGCTCTGACTTGAGCCGGACTACAATCCCCGAGGGGCGTCCTTCGAACGTATGGCCGTTTTTGACGAGAGTGGGCAGGGAAAATAAGTGATAGCGGAGGTCTGGCACGTGCGCAACGTTTGTCATCAGCACTTGCACGAGACCGTTTCCGGACCGAAAGACTAAGCGGATATCAACGTATCCTTCGATCGAGCGAGTTGAACCATCGGCGATGCGCAGCTTCAAAGTTGTATCCTCTATAGTTGATCATCATGCAATCTGCTGAGGGTGTCATGTGAGTAGACCCTCCACTATCGCAACTCCAGGCCTCGTCTCCTACCTGCCAAGCCAACTCTCCTTCCCCCATTCTGCCCAAACCGTCACTGCACTCGAACGTATCTTCGGCCTCGAAAGCTGAGGCCTGGGCCGTACCAATATCACCGCCGTCCCTCGCTCTAATCTCGCTCGCCACCGACAGCACAGCCTCTTCTTTCGGCATGGCATGGGGCAAACATCATCATCATCATCATTGTGCCCCAGTCCGTTGCATCCGCTGCATCGATTCTCCGCACAGTGTTTGCAATCCTGTGGCCCTTCTTGCCACACTTGAAGCAAATCCCCTACCTCCGGTGGCCTTGGCACTGCTGCCATTGCCACCGGCAGTCGTGACTCACCGCTGGGGTATGCACCCCTCTTTCCAGCTCTCCTTGGCCGGTCTGGCTGACCCCTGACTGGGCAACCTCGACAGGAAGCAGTTTTCCCTACGTCGCTTCGACCCAGAATTCCGCGAATCATCATCACGAAAAATCGTCTCTCGTCCTACCTCTCGTACAGCAATGATGGGTCCTGCCCTTCGTGGGGGTTCTTCCCTACAGCAGCGCTTTTCTCGGCGCTGCCGGACTCCGATTGGCCGATGGCTGCTCCAAGAGCAGCAGGAGTCTCTCGTACAGGAGTGGGTCCTGCGCTTCGTGGGGGCTGTTTCCTACAGCAGCGTTTTTTTCGACTCTCCCGGATTCCGATTGGCGCCAATGCATGCTCCAACAGCAGCAGTAGTATCTCGTACAGCAGTGAGAACAGCAGTGAGTTGTTCCTGCCCATGCTGGTCTCTCCCCTATAGCAACACTCCCCTCAGCGCCGCTGGCCTCCGATCGGCCGTTGTCCCTCATGAACTCGGCCATCATGTCTCGGTTGGCTTGCGTCACATTGACGCTTGCCGCTGCTCCAACGCCAGCTGAACGTCTCGTTGCAGCTGGTGAATCTAATTTTTTGGGAAGGTCTTGCTCCCCCTGAACCGACTATATAGGAAGACACCCTTGACTTCCTTTTCCAGACCTGATAGCTTTTCAAGCTTTTGTGTCACTACCGCAGTGTGTTCGTAGTTTCCAAATCTGGATGCCCTGACTGCCTGCCTCGCAGTCTGATGAGATGCTTTAAGGTCGTTGCATTAGAGGACAGAACGGGGGAGATAGAGAAAGAGAGAGATATATATAAGGAGTATAGAGATAGAGAGAGACAGAGAGAGAGAGAGAGAGAGAGAGAGAGAGGGAGAGAGCTGAGTGCTCAAGCTCTCCTCCCGCACGAGGGCAAACATCCATAATAACGCCTGGGAAATACAATCCGCAAACCCCAACAACTTTTGTAACCGTCATTGCTGACACGATTTAAACGAAAACGGGGTCGTTCCTCGTCGAATTGCCCCGACACCGTCTTTGAAATCGCCGCATACATACCATATACATCGTCGGGTCGCCGGAGAGACGTCAGTCATCTGGGATCGGGGTACGCCGGCAATACTATCATTCACAGGAGCAGCCGGGGTAATTGTTGCATCACCAGGGTTATACAGCCTCAGCGCGGGGTCACCGGGAAGGCGTAAGTGTTTCAGGGATCATTGCCAAAATAGGCGCGTGGGACTGCCGAAAAGACAACTTTCGGAATCGCTACGTTGTACCGTACAGCATTGCTGTTCGATGGGGCTACCGAAGCTTCCGGAATCGTCGCAGCAGTAGCAACGCGGTGGGGCCGGCGAAACGTCTTCCGGGGTCGGTCCACATGATTATCTATCGTACTTTGGGATTGCCGGGGGAGAAGGTCGTCTTCTGGGATTGATTGCCGCATCATCATCATCATCATCATCATCATCATCATCCTCGTTTAGGGCTGTGCCGGGACATTGCACGTTTGGGGTCACTGAGCACTATCACCATCATTGTTTAGGGCTGCGCCGGGACATCGCTTCTGGATCGCCAGGAAGAGAGCATCTATCTCCATGATGATGTGGGGTCGCACACCAGCTTCACGGCAAGATTTTGTTTGTTTCTCGCAGGACCACAAGTCCTTTTTGTACAGGGCGGCACATCGCCTGAGAGTAGGGTTTTGTTTCTTGGTCAACAAACTGGTCTTCGACCTTAGTTTTGTTTTCTTGAGACGCAACAACAGTTGCGACCGGCCCGTTAACATTCGATTGATTCCAACAAGAAAGTGCTGGTGATTGTTAGCCATGATCGGCGCTCTATTCAAAGTTATTCATCGAATCCATCAAGTACTACTATAATACTGGTTGTTGTTAGACATCGCTCACTCAGTGTTTTTAGTTAATTGTTTACTTCCATTGAGGGGGAGTGATAAGTGTGAGCTGATGAGTGGCCTCATATACATATGCAATGCCCGGTACTAGTATTACTAGTCACTTCTACGTAGTAGGAAGTGGCGTCGGTGTGCAGCAGAGCTGCCACTACTGATGTATTCAGGATAATGGCCTATGGATAACAACAAGTAAGTACATCGACAGGATACAACACGGTAATACATACGAAAAATAGTAAGCAAAAAACAAATCTGGGAAATGCGGCGAGACCTCCGAGTTACAGTTCAAGCAGTCGTACGGAACAGCCGCAACATGANGGATACAACACGGTAATACATACGAAAAATAGTAAGCAAAAAACAAATCTGGGAAATGCGGCGAGACCTCCGAGTTACAGTTCAAGCAGTCGTACGGAACAGCCGCAACATGACCCATCTGTACCGCTGGGCGCTCATCATGGTGTTCGTAGAGAGACGCTTGACAACACCAATCAATCATCATCATCATTTTGTTTTGGTCGCTATCTAGACTCTTAATAATAAGAAACAGGCTAATAAGAAACTCAGGTTGATAAGGAACAGGAACGCTGGCTCAGGCTGGATTTCTTATTTGATGCTTTCTACACTAATAATTCCGACATAACGACTCTTTCTCGGGATTTCTTATTTCACTCTAAGCACCAGCTTGGATTTCTTATTAGCCTGTTTCTTATCATAGTACGAAGGTGTCCTTTACTGTATAATACGTACCGACAAGTACTGTAGTATCCAAGTAAATCGTAGTGAAGGTATATACGAGCACCACAAACAACCTAACTAAGTTCCACATCAGCTTCTTCAGCCTTAAGGCTCTACTGCTGTTGCCACACCATTTCAGCGACACACGCCGCGATCCCTGATAAGAAGAGGACCCCGGGGAGAAAAGTCCCCGGGGTTGGGTTATTTTCCGTTAAAAAATATTATATTATAGTTGAGCCTTCCTATACGCACCATTATTAATTATTACTATTTTATAATTTTGGCGCTGCGAACTATTATCAGACAGGAAGAAAAAGCGCCAGTGAAAATGGATGGAAGGAGCGGTTATAAAAAGGCGAGCAACACAGCAGCAACGGAATAAATACCGCAAATTTGTTTATGTTGTTCCGTCATGGTGGGATGCGGGCACCTGTGGGAGGAAGGGGACAGCACAAACGATATTGCGGCGGCGTTGTACATATATATCTTGAATTAATTGTGGTCGTCACAAAACACCAAATATTATACTAACTATTTAGACGTTTCGTACGTACCTGGTACGCAAATACTACGTGTTTTTGCTCGATTTGTTTTTTTTGCTGTGTTTATTTTTTTGATTTGAACAAAACAAAAAACAAAAACGGTCGGACTCGAGCTGTGATGACAATATATTTATTTGAACGGGGAGGGGAGGGGACGAGCAAGCGGCTTCTCTACTACTAATTATACTGTGAAAAGTTTCTACGTAAGTACGACGTTTTTTTTCATCTTTTTTTTTTTCATCGTTTTTTTTATTGTTTTTTCTTTCGTTTTTTTTTTAATTTGAAAAAAAGAAGACAAACGCTAGGACTCGAGCTGTGGTGACAATATATATATATATATGTGAGGGGGGGGAGGGGACGAGCAAGCGGCTTATCCACTACTAACTATACTGTGAAAAGTTTCTACTACGTACGCCGTTTTTTTCTAAAAACTCGTTTTTTTCGTTTTTTTTTCATCTAATTTTCGTCTAATGTTTTTCTTCGAATTAAAAAAAAGGAAGAGAAAAAAAAATAAAGCTTCCTCGACCGGACTCGAACCGGCAATATCTTCCTTCGAAGGGAAGCGGCTTATCCATTAGCCTACGAGGAAAATATGGTTAATCGGCTCATTTATTGCCGGCTTTTCGGCGTATCTATAGTTAATGAATATGTATGCGAGAAAGTATGCCAAAGAAAGACAATAAGGCTGTTTCTTAGGGAAGTTCGTTTTTTGTTTCAGTTCGTTTTTTGTTTTTATCGGCCATTTATTGATGTTTTTGACCCGGAACGCCGTCGAGAGGGTCGTGCGCTTCTCGGAATGCATTCTCCATCGAAGCAGTTTGAAATATCCAGCATTATCACAAATCGAACAATAGACATCAAATACAGTTTGAAGGTACTTTCCAGTCAGAAATTACGGAAATTTTCAAGGTTATGTTATGTTCTGTAGGGTACCTACAGAACCATACCCGGGGTATTTACCCCGGGTATTACCCAGCAGAGAACTTCTGTGAGTTCTGTAAGGGTTTGATACCCTTACCCGGAACTTCTGTAAGTTCTGTACGCCCCGTTTCACAATACCCGGGGTACCGGTATAACGTTTTTGTACCTGCCCGGAACTTCTGTGAGTTCTGCACGCCCGTGCCACAATACCCGGAACTTCTGTGAGTTCTGTAAGGGTTTGATACCCTTACCCGGAACTTCTGTAAGTTCTGTAAGACCTTTGGCACAATACCCCGGGTAAGGGTATATATACCCTCGGCACAATACCCTGGGTGCCGGTACAGATGTCAGGAGACGGTCAGTCAAGGGGAAACGAGCATCGGTCAAGGGTTTGGATCCGAGTGTTCGACACTAAAAACTTGTAGTTTGGCGTCAGTCAAGGATAAAAAAGACAAATTGCCGTCAGTCAAGGAGTGAAAGTGCCGTCTCCTGACGTATTTGTTGAGGAGTGATGATATGCATTCTGACGTCATGTCACACCAAAAACGAAATAACGAAATTACATTGTGCCACCCCCTCCGCTCACAACCACTCATAAACCGAGCACACAAACACACATATCCGTGCCACTGCATCTAGCTGTGATCTGTGTACCCCCGGGGAGAGGGAATATGAACGCTGCAGATTCTCGAGGATCTCCGTCAGACAGGGGTGGCGGCAGTTCACCTACGCCACCTCCAGACAGGGGTGGCGGCAGTTCATCTACGCCATCAGGACCCGAGGGCGAGCTCGAGGTAATCGAGGTGAACGATGATAAAGCCGTGCTTGTCATTTCACCGGCGCTTGCGTACGATATGCAAGGAGAGGTGTATTCCTTGCCGGCGGATACCGTAAAAGCCGTCGACGACTTCACGGTGCCGAAAGGCTACAGGCGAGAAGGTTCCCGCGATCGGTCGTATATGTACTCGCTCGGAGTCTACGTCACCCCGTTAGACGAAGAGGACGAGAAACACAAGTATTTCTGTTTGGCGAGCCCCACGTGCCGCAAAAACAAGGCCTTCGTTCCCTGCAAAAAGGGCGACCGCAGCAACGTCAACACCCACCTCAAGAGCAAGCACAAACTGCGCGGGGTGGCTGGCGCCGTGAAGGCCGGGAAGCAAAAGCAAGCGAAGGGCACCATCCAGCGGAGCTTCGAGGCAAGCAGAAAATCGGGTGCTGGAACGAACAGGTGTGTGTGTGAAAATTGTAAATTGGCTCTCGAACACAAAGCAGACGGGTCTGGGCAGGGGTGTACTAAAAATAATTTCAAAATATAAGCCGACGCTCCACCATCCTTTTTTAATACAAAAATCAAGTGAAACAAAAATATCACTTTTCGCAAATTCGTCAGGAAATCCCACCACAACCGGTTTGTTTTGTAGTAAAAACACTACTGTGGTGTCGGTTTGTCTTATTTGTCGCGTGCCCCTGGTCTGGGCAGTGAAGGGAAGCGATATAATAGATATCTGGTCTCGCGCGCTCGTCGGTTGCTCACACCTGCTCCCATCACCTCCCTTCAAATTGCTGGTGCTCTGTGTGTCGTTTGTGTGTGTTTGTTTTTCCAGAGTTCGCGAGCTCATTGGAGCGAAGTTGGTGGTTGAGAAGTTTTTGCCATTCAGCTTCTTCTCATCTGGCACGACGTGGTAGGAGCTGGTGGGGCTGCTCACGTCCACCACAACACACTTTCCGCCTCTTTCTTCTCGGCGCATCAAGCACCTCCTTGTGGAGATGTACGTCGCCACAAAGAAGGTCAGTGGTGACACTTTTGTTTTGTTGCTGTCTACTCATATTTTTGCGTGTCTCTTCTCTCCGCTCTCTCTGTCTTTCTCCTAGAAATCGGATAGATTTATATTTATAAATATATATTTTATTATATTTTTGATTTTATACATACCAGGGTATGTGTGAAAACCCAGATATATGAATACCAGGTACTTCGTAAGCAAGTTGGAATGGTTCAAAACGAACTAATAATAACAAGCGCGTCCAGTGGAGTCCAGTTTTTTTGTGGGTGGCACATGTCGGCATGCTTTTTGGGTCCCAGACGTTTTTATTCGCCTTTTGATTTTGGACCGCCTCTCCATTTGCGAGCGTGTGTGTAGTGTGTAGTACGTGTTCTTTACATTAAAACCCGTCACTTGATTATTTTATTTTTACACGTCGACAAGCAGAGCACACCCAGTGTCCGTGCCAGTTCTTCATCCAAGAGATGCAAGCTCTGTGGCCACAAAATGACACAAGAGACACTATTCGTATAAATATATGGTTACGTACAAGTATATATATATACGTATCCTGAAGAGGGTCGGGTGCCAGAGCGTGGAAGCCACTGTCCGGCAACGGCGCCTACTGTTCGCGGGGGCCGTGGCAAGGCAGCCAGACGGGCGACTCCCGAAACGACTGATGTTCGGGGAGCTGGTGGGGGGGAAGGACCCGGGCGCGGGGTGCCCGGAGCGGAACTGGCAGACGTGCCTGAAGTACGACTTCAAAGCGTTCGGAGCTACGCACGGCTCTACGGACGACCAGAGACGTGTCTTCGGAATCCCGAATTCAGTTTGGGCGGAAGCAGCGAAGGTGAAGGGAGGAAGGCAGTGGTACAAGGGAGTGCTGCAGGGAGCTGAGAGGTTTATGACCTCCTGGCACAAGGAAGAAGAGGAGGCTAGCCGGAAACGAGCGACCGAGCGAGAAAAAGAGCGCAGCAACAACAAAGAGACACCAAGAACCAACGGGACGGGAGGGGTGCGGAAGAAGGGCGAATCGGCGAGGGAAGGAAACAAGCGAGAAATGGCGGACCGAGTGGCGCGATATGTGCCGGATTGACTGTCCTGGACTGTGTGTTTGTTTGTTTGTTTGTTTTGTTTTTTTTCCCCCTCCCCCCCACCGCCGCACCATTGCACCACCCCCTTGGGATGACGTGTCAATGTGTTGTCTCTGCGGTCTTGTCTGTGTGAGTGTTTGCTTGTACTTTTGACTTGTCTCTTTGTCTTTGTCTTCGTCTTTTTCCCTTCGTTGCTTTTGGCCTTTTGCAGTTACACTGCTCGCAGGCCGGGGGTACATCAGTCACACGGGACCATAGTTCCCTTCCCCCGTATCATGTCTGCGTTTATAATCGGGGTGGAGGACTCGATTTGTTTGCCTGACCGGTGTGAACCCGGCACGGAACACCCCGGCATTATAGGGGCACCAAGATAGAATCAGGGGGCGTGTACCCCCGATTGGTGATGTTGACTTTTCCATTTTTATTTTTACCTTCACATAGCGTGTAGAGGGGAGCGGAGGGCTCCAGACTATCTGTTTTTGACTGGCTTTGATCGCTTTGCGGACCCTTCGGGTTCCACTTTTATTTCAGTATACCTTTTTTGGGTAAGCT
>MEHQ01001261.1:0-57811 GCA_008828725.1 Saccharina japonica
ACGTATATCATAGAAGAAGTGTATGGGCGGCCTTTTCCATTCGAGTATTTTGGTACAGCAGTACAGCCGTACAGCAGTACATACAACAAAAGAAACTGCAGGGCACGTAGTAGTAGCTGCTCATGTTTTTGCTTTTGTGACGTGTTGTGTCCTGCATACGTGTGCCTGACCATTGGTAAGCAGCTATGAGTAGCACAACTGACAAGGAATATAGCAGGTACTTGTAGTTGTGCCCACGTACGTGTGTCTTGTACTGTATTTTTAAGTACAATATGAAAGCTGGTTTTCAGATAAGAGAAATAGAGCGACAAGAGCTACAACCTTGAGCAGAGACAGTAACGTTTACGACATCTTCGGGCAAGGGTAGCATTTACAACAGCAGCCACATACACAGTATTGCTCATAGGTACAAGTAGAGTACGATGTCTGCGTGAACGGGTTCTACGTGTCAAGCTTCGCTACCAAAATGTGAAGTTTCGCTACCAAAATTAGGGTCTCCAAAGAGTACTCTACAACGTACGACGAGAGTACCTCAAGACTAGAAAATCGTTCATGTTTTAGACTACTCAGTTTATTTTCTAGATATTTCGTACAAACTCCGAAGCCGTGAGGATATTTCCGGATTGCTTTGCCAAGGGCGCACAAAAAAAGTTATCCCGCACACCACACTACCCCCCCCCTCCCTCCCCCGGAGGGCCGAAAAAAACTTTTTTTTTTTCCTTTTTGTGGATTTCTTGGCTTTTCCCCTCTCACCAACTCTCACACAAAAAGGTCTTTCAAGGTACTTGATTAAGAGATAAACATTGCTTGGATACAACWCCCCCCACCAAGGTGTGCCTAGACAACAACAACAAAATCTTAATATTTCAGCCACGAAAACAAGCCATCGTGCTTGATTGAGTCAAATGGCCTGGAAAACACTCCACCACGAGGAACGTAATGATCGCACAAATGTAATCATCGAAGACTGCCAAGATCTTCCTGGCGAACGCTTTGCGTGATCGTTCTGCCCCGCCTACTCTTGCGCACGGGTTCTCCCACGTTCTCGCCCGGTGTCTCGCTACCGTTGCTGCTACTCCCCGCCCGTCCCCTCTTGCTCCCCCCTTCCCCTCCTTCACCCCCTTCCCTTCGTCCCCCCGGCTGTTCGTCTTCGTTCTCATCCTGCGGTCGTCCTTGTCGTCTTCCTCTTACTCCTCCCCTCCCCCCCGTCCCTCTTCTCTTCCGACTGCTCTTCCTCCTCCCGCCCCCCCCCGTCCCTCCCTCTTCTGACTCCTTTCTGACTCCTCCTCCTCTTCTCTCCTCTTCCTCTTCCTCCTCCTCTGAGTCGTCTGACTCATCTGACCCCCCGTCGTGCTGTGAGACCTTACGGCGTGCTGCGGGGGCTATGGAACCCTTACTCTTTTGCTGGGAGACCGTTCGGCGTGCTACGGGGGCTCTGGCAGCCTTGCCCTTTGGCATCCTTTTCGCCACCGCCTCCTTCTCTGTCTTGCTTACGTCAAAGCTGCTTTCGAATTTCGCAGTGTTGGGGTCTGCTTTGTTCAGAGCCAACGAAGTGGAATGCTGCCCTTCTACGTGATGGGACATGCAGTATTTCCACACCCACTCTGCAGGGCTGCAAAACTTGCACTTCAGGGGTACGTTAGTGCATGGGGTCGATGACGTGAGCTTTGACGCCGCTGATAGGCCTCAAGCAACGAGATTCCTTCGCGAAGGGGGCCTTGGATAGGGCTCCCTCCACCACGAAGACAGTGCTCATCGTGATCACTCTCTCCATCTCTCCCTGTCTCTTCTACGGTCGGCGCCTGTCCGCTCTTAGGGGGCTGCGTGGACTGTAGTACCCCCCTAGGCTGTGCCCCCCTTGGTATTATATAGGATTTAGTATAGGGATGTTTTATATAGGAGATTGTGTGGCGTTATGAGGGGGGGGGTGGGTCCGTCGTACCCCCCCTCCCCCTCGTGAGAGGTCCAAAATAAAGTTTTGGGTGTGTGGTGTCGAAAACTTTTTTTTTGTGCGCCCTTGTTGCTGCTGCACTTTTTTTCTTCATGCTGCTGTGCTACCTGTGTCATCCTGCAAAACATGTCTCTACGGATATCTCAGCTGAAGCCCCATGTAACGAAGGATAAGAGCCGTTTTAGACGTACGCACCCTGATCTTCTATCCACCTGTCCCTAGTCTCTCACCGCTTCGTAGTTCGTCTCCTTCCGTAGAGTATGCAAGCCTCGGTCTCTTGCCACAGCAGTTTCCTGCACAGATCAGTCTTCTCTCAAGGACTTGCCGGTCTTGTCTCGAGTACTCCTCTCCGATCCTCTTGTGCTACACAACAAGTCTCCGTATCAAACCTTCAACAATGCCTTACTGCTACGCTCGCAGTACTCAGTCTCGCTTCTCAATCACTCAAGCTCAATCACGTTCAAGTTCTCTTCCTTTTTCCCTCGGGATTAGTTTTGTATGTTTTTGGTTTTTGGTCTGACCAAGGCGGCGCTTCCTTTGACTAATGCAGGGAGTTGCATATCTAGAAAGCGTCCGCTACGTACGTATTTACGTTACGTATGCCTTATTCCGCCGCAACACAAGGCGTTATTTGGGCGGGATCCAAAAGATCAAGATTGAAAGATTGAATCAATCGATCTTCGATTCTCGATCTAGATCAGAATTTCAGCTGCGAAAACCACCAATCTGATCTTGAGATTTTCCTCAAGATCGTGATCTTTTCAGAGCAATTCAATTCCGATCTCCATCTCTGCCGTACATACGTAATGTGAGACGCAAATAGTGGACTTAATACTCGTACGTACCTGCTGTGCAACAGCACGTTAGCAAAACAAGCAGCGAAATGTAGTCTCTGCTACCGTTCTTGGCTTTCTGCAGGGCGAATCATCGATTTCACAGGTTACGCAATATGAACTCGGCTGTTGAAAGTTTTTATATGCCACGTACGTACCAATTTGGATTGGTCGCAGCGGGCTGGTGTGATAAACGTATGATTGATTTCGTATGCGCACTAAAACCACTGGTTCCCCTTTACCGTCTTTTCACACAGAAATCGTAACAGATGAAGTGCCAATTTTATTTTGGAGATTGAGCTAAAAGACAAAAGTGAAAATAGTTTAATCTAAGGTTTGTGGAAGGGCGGAAGAACTGTTGAGAAGAGAGTTAGTTGTGGTTCCAGTCTTCTGGTTAAGGGCCAATCGAGGATGCTCGGCAAGCAGTGCTTCCAGAGTCGAGGAGCGACACAGAAGCAGCTTGACGGAGCAAGAGTATCAACATCACCGTAGAAATAAGTGGCCATAGATTGATACACAGCCAGAACACCGGCAAGCGCTTATCCAAGGCTTATCCCGTAGTTTTCTCCTGGCTCCTTTTGGTTATCACCGAAACTCGTGGAGACAAGCGTGGCGGGGGAAGCAGAACAGACGGCAACAACAACGATCGACAAGCTGAAACGTGAACTCGAGCTTGAGGAGGAAAGGAACCCGAACGACCTCGCATCGAACGGTAGGTGGAGAATAGACAACCCGATCAACCCGACCATCCCACCCACCAACCCATGAACTAAAGCAACCAATCAGCCCACTCATCATGTACAGGAGCAAGTACAGCCGCTGTACACCATCATAAAAGGCTTTCGGAAAATACGATGATAACAAAAAAAGTCTATGATCATGCTCTTCCTCGAACATGAAGGGGTACTTGTCCAGGATACTTGCGTCTTGCTCATGTTTTGGGAGTACTTGTCCAGGAGTCTACTTACCTACGCACATGATGACGTAACAGTAGTAACTATTAATACAAGTATCGTCTCGTCACCGTACGGGTCCGAGCTGACGCTTTTAGTGACGTTTCGGTGGTTCGTAAAATAAGTCGTATGTTTTGCAATGCGCAGCCACACGAGCTCACTCATCCCAGCAGTGTACGAAGCATGATATTATATCTTTCTAAGGTAGCTATTTAGGCACTCTGGTTGTCGAAGGGTATGTTGTACCCGGCGCAATCAATCTGCAGCCTATCCCAGCCACAGCATATCGATTCAGCCTGCAGTCTTTCCAAGCCCACCATACACGCCGGCCGAGTCAACCTAGAGCCTTACCAAGGCCCGCATCCCAGCACTGACAATTTGGAGGTACAATGGAGCGCAGGTCCATTATCAGGCGGCCAAGGAAGCCGCTTCCGGTGTACATCACGCAGTGTACCTATAAATAGCTGCAAGTGCGTAGGTATACCTATGTTTGGGTAATGCCCTTAAATTTATTGTAAACTACTGCGCTGTAGTCTTACCACATGCATATCATACGTACCCATTTTAATTTGTCACGAACGCCTTAATAACTGGTCCCACGAATTTGAGGAGAAATTACTTGAAAAATGTCTGGGATTTTTTTTCAATTCTGTATGGTTAACCCTTATAGGACTGGAGTCTCGTTTCGGGCACAAATTACCCAGAATTAAAGTGGACTGTCGCCAACACGGGACTGCAGTCCTATAAGGGTTAACCCATTCAGAACTGAAACATATATTATATACTAATTCCAAGTAGTGTGTCCCCAAATACGTGGGACCAGTTCTGAAGGGGTTGAGGAGCCTCCCGTGCGTTTTAGGTATATAATCGAGTGTTTGCGTTTTTTTTCCTACTTTTACTTCTCTAAAAATTCTGCCGAAGGGAGGATTTGCGGTAATTTTTTTAGAAAAACGGGAAAAAAGTACTGTAGAGAAGTACGTTTTTGATCAAAATTTACGGAAACTTTTGGCACTCAGTTTCATTGGCCTACACTCACCGAGCATTCTACCGACGCAGAACGCCCCAAATAAACACAACAACCGATTTGAGTAAGGGGACAACTCGTACACCGGGTGCTTGGCACAGTCTCGCTCACGAAGAGCGGTGGGTCGAGTGCCGGGATGCCATGAAGCAGGTAGAGAAGATGGAGAAACCAGGTATCAATTATGTTATTTTTATATTATTAGTTATCTTATTATTAGTTATGGAGGAGTGGGTCACATGCCCACTTCCTCTCCGGGACCCCGAAAAGGAATCCAAATACAATTTGTGCAACCCCTCGGGTAAACACAAATCCCGCCGCAATCTACGTAGATATAATACCGTTACAAGAATCACACAATTCCGTACGAGTACAATATCAGACTTTTGGCTCGAGCAAATCCCACATTGAGCACAGAGTCTTGAGAGGTGTAGCTAGAGTATGACACGGACGAGCGGTGTTGGATTTTGCTACCGGAGCGCCGGCTGACTGCCGGCGACCCCGCTACGGTACGCTCTCGCCGGCTTGGTGCCGTGGAGGATGCGTCGTTCAGAAAGAACTACTCGTACGCCTACGAGTACGAGTACTCGTATGTACACGTACTCGTACCGACTTGCTTGTTGTAGGGCGCGACAGGATGACAGATCGCAGCACGCTTAAATCCTTCCTGCAGGGCGGATTTACGAGATCTGCCTCGCTTTTTTATACTGTTTTTAATTCAACACTAACCCTAACTCTAACCCCATAACCACGACATCGAATGGTACATCGTGGGTTGGGGTTAGGATTAGGGTTGGGGTTAGTATTCGCGTTAAATATTAAAACCAATGCAAAAAAATGTCCCACGCTAAAAACAGAATAAAAAAGCGAGGCAGATCTCATAAATCCGCCCTGCAGGGCGGATTTACCAGCACTGGACAAATCGTCGTGTATCATTTAATTTCCACCACACTGCGGTAGCAGGAGTAATCCCACACCAAACTCTTTTTATATTACACTGATGGGATTCAAACCACCGCAGGCTACATGAACACACTGCTTATCAGGCAGACTGCAAGTACACCAACCTTCAGCAAGTACTCGATATCACCCCCCCTGCAGGTATGCCTGCATCGATAGCATTGTTTTTCATATGGTAATCACGGATCAAAGGAATCCATTCCCCACTTTACCAACACATCAAGTGATAATTTCTCAAAATTTAGAATTCGAAGTATTATCTCGAAAATATTTCTACAAGTGAACTGCAAAATCTCCCTGATAGAATATAGAACAAATAAACAGTACGTAAGTAACTAGTAACATCAAACATTCAATCCCTAGATAAAAATATACCGTTACAACTCAAACCGTCAAAGTGCCCCAGAACAATACTCCCCCCAGATAAACACTACAGTATTCAGATCCTTAAGAAGGCAATATTGTACGTACGCCTCTAAAATCTAAAATTGAAAGTATGAAGGATAAAAACAATTTTTGCCAGATAACGAAAGAATTTCTGCCAGAACACTCCAAAACCTCCTGCCAGAAGATATTTCACCCAATAGTTATGACATAAGGTGTATTCAAAAACAGAACGCCGCAAACTAAAACCAGTAGCATGTTATTCATCAAATACCGTGTGAGCCAAGATGTCAAGTATAACCAGGGCCGCGCCCAACTATATCCCTGCAATTTATCCCATGCTACATACAATACTCCAAGCGTGTGGTAGTTAACGTATACGAGCTGGTTCAGGCATATCACCGCAAATTCCGTCAGTCATGAATGCCGCAGGCAATAGCAACTCCGATGTCACATTATTAATATCATACTGACCGCCATGAACAGTGGAAGAGGGTGACATCGCCTTCTTTTTGTTCAAGGGCCTTGAACTGGCACTATCGAAGAAAATATGACCCGACCAATCACAGGGCATCAAAGTGGTCAACACTAGTTAGGCGTTTCCGTAGGAAAACATGTTTCCCCCCCATTTTTATTTTCTGGACGAGCCGCTTCCGGGTGGTCCAAGGCATGGTTTTACAAAGTGTATCGCAAATATTCGAAGATCTAACTTCGTATGATCATATTAAGTCATATTTAACACCCAAAATATATTATATACTGAAACTAAGTAATTACGAGGCAGCACCTATTTTTGCACTTTTACCGTACAAAAATCCAAATGTCCACGCCGGTTTTAGGACATAAACCTTGAAAATTAGTACACGTGTTTTATGCGCCCTACCCGAGCCTTTTACAAATGGGTTTTGTTTCTTTTTCGCCGGAAATTTTGGATCTCTTAAGACCCAAATTTGCCAAACAATTACAAAGCAAACAGTATCTGACCAAAAAAACAAAAACATCTGTTAAAGTCTCGGGTAAAGCGCATAAAACACGTGTGGTAAATTTCAAGGTCTATCGCCGAACAACAGCGTGGACATTGGCCACTGACTGAATTTTCCGCGGCATACTTGAACCACCCTGTACCTACCCGGGTGCGGTTTTGAGATCATACCTAACGTACCTAAAACCTAGGTAAAGTATTGAGGGCTGTACCTAACGTGCCTAAAACTTCGGTAAGGTATTGAGGTCGTCCCTGAGCTCCTAACTAACCCAGGCATTTCGTCGACGTGTATACCCGATACCCGGGTAAGGTTTCGAGCGGCATACGTATCGTACCTAAACTTTAGGTAAGGTATCGGGCTCCGTACCTAACGTACCTGGAACTTAGGTAAGGGAGTGAGGTGATCCCTGAGCTCGTACCTAAACCCGGGTATTTCTTCGACGTGTTTACCTGATACCCGAGTAAGTATCGAGCGGCGTACCTATCGTACCTAAAACGTAGGTAAGGTATCGAGGTCAATAAAATATCGTATCAAACACTTGGGTAAGATATCGGTATCTAACCAATGTACCTTAGTGGATAGTTAAGGTACATACCCGGGTGTTTTACCCGGGAATACCTAAGTACGTACCATACCTAAAATACCCGTGGTATATTGGACACATATCTCTTCTCAGTTCAGCACTATGATCCCTACAGAACCTCCTCAGATGACATCAACGGAATAACCATAAATCCTTACACCGTTAAAAACCAAATACATATTCATCACAATTTCGAAACAAGAAAAACAAAACATGGGTAAGAAAATTAACTGAAACTAGCGGAAGAGGCAAGCCTCCTTTGACGCGACATCTGCCAGTGGCATATGAGTTCGATGACACATGTACAACTGTGTTCGAAATATTTGAATCGATCAATAGATTACCACAGGCCGGGTATACCGTTGCCGCTGCGCGGTGCACAGACGTAGCCATCTCTCCACAGGAGCGCCTAGAGGCCGACAACACGAACACCGAACCTTTTCGATCAGTCGTACATATTGTGACTTTTTTCGTAACCAATGGGCCTCTACCAGTACTCATCTTGGGATAGTGGTGTGTGTCGTCCGTTACCACCACCGTCTACAGTAGTCCTACAGCTTGTCTCGTGCCGACATGAAGTACAAGACTTGTTTGCCCTTCACCGTTTACTAGACATGTATTTAAGGGCTTTCAGCATGGTTCTCTTCCTCTGGTTTGCCCGTTGAGAGCGTCCTTCTAACTTGTGTGGTTTATGTTACCCTAGATCACGATTAAGCGAGACAGTAGCGCTTGAAAAACACCTCGATGAGTATGTTCAGTACAATGTCACATTCTGGCATGCCGCGAACGAAGGATGCATTGTTTTTCATTGGCATCCATCTTCGTGAATTCGAACCCATCGACTCGTTGAATGAAGTGCACGCTCTTATTACTCGGCCACAGCGTCTATCTAGAAGAGTACCATCGTCATTTCAAGATTTATGTATGTATTCGTTGTACGTGCTTAGATTTGTTTTTTGTTTCATTGCCCGTACATACGGTCTCTAACATCTAGTTCATCCCAACTGTGACATCAGTTGCAAACATGCTCCCTTTGCACCATATCCGTATGGGTCGCGTGTCCGTTAATATGTGGTCATTAAACAGGTAAACAAGCTCAATAAGTTGGAGACGCGGACTGTATAGGGTCCGGTGTTAAACTACGGTCATGTTATCTCACACTTTCGCCGCAGGTGCCGTTTATGCTCTAGGTTCCACGGTTAATATTTCCAAGTCAAGCCGTTTTCACACAAACTCAGCCTCATCTTCAGGAGGTGAGTATCCGTAAGAATACACGCCGCATAACCAAACCTAGCTTTAGCTTGAACTTGAATCAAGTTGGTGTATGGATCACGCTTATCACAACGATGGCTTTATTTGTTCTTGCTACGCTGGGTATACGCCTTAAACTGAATGTTCAGTACATTGTTTAACGTACAAAGGGCAGACCAATCCTATTGATCGAAGAAAGTGGCCCAGATTTCACGTATGAATCCATACATGAGGGCGTAATTACCACCCTATGCTGTCACGAGCTTACGTCCCGATTGCTTACAAGATGCCCGAACTCGCTTACTGAGAGCTTGGCGTAGACGGGCCAGTGTACTAGAGGTTATGGTTATAGTGCATCGTAAGGCCTTGTTTGTGCGTATCCGTTGCTGGGTGTTTTTGTGCCGTAGTTGGGTGCGTGTCTGCCCCATTTGTCTGATGTTCGTTCTCTTAGTTCCGTGTAGTATTTGCGTAAGGGCGTCTGGTAACATGTCCTGGTCTTGGTTGTGTAAAAATGCTCAAATTACACGTTACCAGAATGAAACGAAAATTCGCTTGTCGCTATGTCTAGCTGTCAGGTGCCTCCACTAGTTATTTCAGCAATATGTAGTGAACGTCACCGACCATCATACGAATTGACTCGAGAACAGCGGTGTTATTATAGTTACTCTGCAATACCTGTCACCCTGTCGAAACAGCGAGCTTTCTGTGCCATGTGTGTAGGTCGCACGGGACATTGTTATCGCGTTTGACTACCCAGCACGAGACCTGTTTGTCGATTTGTGCTTGTTCACGATTATATATCGGTTCTGAATGGACTGTAGGTTTCGTGAAGAACCCCGCAAAGAGCAACACAGGAGGTATGTCTATATTTCCATCTTACGCAGTCGATCTTTCTGAGGGATGTTTCTATAAACTACCGGTGATGACCTTGCAGGTGCTATTTACATAGCTTCCCTGGTTAGCATGAGCGCCGTCGTCATGCACAGCGAGTTTAAGCACAACATTGCGGAAATCGGAGGAGCTATCTACGTGGATGTGGAAGCAACATTTGTCGTCAACGATGGTGTATTTATCCACACTTGTGCAAGTAAGAACACAAGTGGGTTGAGCTTCCAACATGCTCAATGTAGACCTTGAGACCTGCTGCGTTTGATTTATGATCGCAATTTTTGCGAGGATCAGCGTACTATAGTGCCTATAGCGCGAAATACAGTCGCCCGGTAAAGGTTGTATTTGATTACCGTTTGACCAGTATTTAAGAGTTCACTTGATGTATGTTCCTGGCCGAGTATTTCATAGAGGGTTGTCGGCAAGTAAGTATCCTAATCAGAATTGCTTGCGCTCGACCGGATGAAAATTAAACTCCCACCACAATGCTCGTATCAGTTGATAAAATTTGTTAATATGGTTTCACACGACCAAATCGAAACGTGCCTGGCAACTATTGGAAACATTTTGCCGGATACTAGCTGTGTCTTTTGTGAGAAAACGTGCTCACCTGTCTCCAAATCATGTGTGAGAGTTATGTGATACGTGAGGTATTACAGCGGCGGGGGTCTCTCTCGCTGGGGTCTGTGTCTCCACGACGGGTAGTGCCAGCTGAGATGGCATGTCCATCGTCGACTCTAACTGCGTCTGTGCTATAGACCCCGTAGAATGCAGTGATTTACACGGCAACCGCATGTGGTGTGTTCTTGATTGCATTTCATAATGTTAACCCTTCCAAGGATCGGCCGATATCCTTGCTGCAGTATATACCAGGTAGGTAGTAGTGATCTGAATGGGTTCATATCACACAATCAGAAATAGATATCCCATATATTTGGTATGTTCGAATGTGAATTACCAGGTTGTTTAGCCTCTAATACCCGACATGTATACCAATAACCCAACCTTTTTGAATTCCGCCAATCCTGACAGCTATTGCAGGGGGGGGCATCTACCACTCTGGGGGTCTTACACTGACGAGGTCGAAGTTTACGGACAATCGCGCTGGCCAAAATGGCCTGGCTATTGGAAGCGATACTTGCGGCTCGTCTTGGGTTGAGGTGCAGGATGTCTACTTCTACAACAACCATCGGTACTGCCCGGCGGGCCTTTATCAACCGTACAATTTGGTGGTGAGAAAATATATTTGAGCAGCTATGGAATTTACTAGGACAGTAGCAAAAGCGATGTTATATGTAGGTATGTGGAAACTTCCGTGCATTAGGCCCATGTTTTCCGACATATACCAAGTATTTCGCGGGGTAGAACGTGCCGCAGTTTCTGAATAATTCTATGACGACGTGCGTAATTGAAACGAGTCACACAATAGTACTCCGTTGTTCGAACAAGTGCTCGAACTGCAAATTTCTGTTTTGTTCACCATCGACTTTCATAGTTTGTAACATGATATATATAGAGCATGCATGAGCGACATATTAGGACCACTGTGACTTTGACCGCACATCCTACTCATACTCTGAAATACTCCGGTTTTCTTGTCAACCGCACAGGTTGGTGTCGCTGTATTCGAAACGGTGTGCAACAGGTGTGCGCCCGTCCCATACAGTGTTCCCGACGGAGTTGATGCCGACAGCTCGTGGGTGATACCAGTTTGTGAGCAGCCGCCCGAGGGCACCTCGGCCCCGTCGAATGGCACTACAACGCAAACTCTCACGCTGGAAAAAGGATACTACCCCCGCTCCACCTATTACACAGATATTATCAAGTGCCCCGTACCTGAAGCCTGCGGAGGCGCAACGTCTCTGGACACTACTGTGCTATCGGCTATAGGGGTACAGGTGAGACAATCGCATCGCGTTTTAGAGCTTGCAGTACTTTATACCAATACAGCCTATTTTCAGGAAAATGAGCAGATGGCGTATGCACCATCACCACTGTATATTTGTGCTAGAGATTTTTTATACTTGTAAAGTCAAACATTGGCGTGTGACGCCATGCAGAGAAGCCTCGCCGATACAGCCCTGGTTCACCCATGAAACATGATATATTCGATCGGCATGTTTGCACTCATTTGGTTGGTTTCCTTTATCAAAGATTTAAGATTGTGGCTATCGGGCTCGCAGCAATGTTGGGAATCAGGGACTGAATCTAGATACATATGAGAAGGAGTGACAAATGTTCTCCATAAGCCAGCACAAAGTTCGTTTTCGTTTGTCTGGTCGTTCTACACGTGGTCCGCATCCCAACCACCTACTATACACGTTACCTGGGCCACCAATTATCTTTACTCTTTTTGCGGTTTCATATTTGGACAGGAGATCGACTGGGTGTAGTTTATAGCGGGTACGCCGCCCATCCCCGGCGCCTACCCCCCCCCCCCGCTCAGAGAAACATGAATGTTCCAGGAATCAGTGATTTATCATTAGGAAGACATACTTCGTTGTTTGGTTACAAATTTATATTCACAATAATGGAAATCACCGGCAACTATGGCCTCGTAGGGCACCTCTCCGCGACGAATAGGCACCAGATGACCAAACGCTTGAGGGCTCGATCAATGGCCTCCGCGAGCGACTTAAACAAATATTCGCCAGGACTCGCGCCTCGTGTGCGGAGCCTTGGCGCGTCGACTTTTTCCGGACCCGACCATTAAGCCTGGGTGTGTCTTTGAATTTGCGCCTGGCGGGATATTGAGCCGTTGTTGGAAACAACTAGACAACTGGGGACACGATTGAGCACTGGATAGCCTCCCCATTGGAATGTGCTCAACTCTTGCTGCATGGTATGCCCTTTCGAGCTAGAAAGTTGAGGCACGCAAAATGACCGAAGGATATACCGTACGATGATGTGCACGAAAAGTGTCTTCGAAACGAAACGTAGAGCCGGGCGAGTACCCCTGCCTCCCTTCGGAAATCGATTTCATTTTCGTATAATGGATTGATAAAACATGACACTGACAGTATTGGGTTGAATTGTGAATGGTACATGTACTATACATCGTTCCAAGCCACAATCAAGAATGCTCAAAACGAAATCAGAAGTTGTGTCAGGCAGCCTCGATACATGCCAGAGGGAGTAGTGTAGATGGGGGTGGATAAAAACAAATATAATAACTACTTCAGCTTGTGTGGATACATCAATTTCGCAAAGTGATACGTTTTGACACAAGCGGAACACAGGAATATTAAACAATACACTTGATGCAGAGTGGGGGCTCGGCTTCTTGCAGTTGGTATCCTACATAATAATTTGGCAGAATGGGGAGAACAATACGAAACTCTTCCTCGTGTTGGTGTATTAGTATGTGGCTGAGGATACATCGCGTCCGGTCCGTCGACTTTGAGTTCATGGTTTATCGTTACCCTAGGCGTATATCTATTTGTTGTGTTGCCGAAGTACACCGACGGACATCGTCTCTCGCCCAAGACACAGACATGTTCGTGTTCGCAAGAATAATAATATCTCAAAGTAAATTGTGTGGGGGGGGGGGGGGTGCCTGTCGTGTAAAGCACGTCACGGTATTGAAACGGCTGTCGTAATAATACACAGCCGTACACGATGGTATAAGGTATTTTCAACGTAAACATGTGGCGACGGCTGCTGCAGTAGTTCCACCGGTCGTCGATTCTTGCCCGACATACAGGCAGACGCGCTCACTGTCCCAACTTGCATGAGCCCTCTAAATGTTTGAGTGAAGTTCCGAGTATGTCGAAGTGTCTGGTAAACGATATACAGTAAGGGTTGTCGCCGTGCACGCTGTCGGCTAACAATGAGCATTCCAACGTTTGGTCTCATTTAAACAGCATTTACTGCCGTCGTACGTGGACTGCGTTCGGGCGGCGGTCGCTGTTTGCTCGACATCTACGCACGTGGAACAATGTTTAATTTGCTCAAGGCACTTGAAAGCGAAACGTCCGTCCAAAAGGGAGTGTCCGTGTGAGACTGATGCTGGAAAATATTCAAGCACGCTGTTAATCGCGGAAACCGTGAGCGTCGTATCTGCCAGCCCAGGCATGACATCAAAGCAGACGTCACAGATCGCTCACGACCATACAACCTTTATTTCCACGGATGTTGATTGACAAACGGAACACGGCTGTAGATGTATCGACCCATACCCGACGGCCGGCACAACCCCACCATCCACCGCCATCCCAAAACATCGAAGATGACACACATTTAGGGTCACAGTAAACTACGGTAGCTGCAGGTTGCGTGGTAGCGTGTTTGATAAAATATCCATTCAGTGTCTATTCAGTTTCGTGTTCCCCAAACCAGGATAAATACGTCTAAACTGACAACCTGAAATCGTCTGTGTGACCAGAGTGAGTGATCATCAGTGGAGCTACGTCGCCCACTGTGGCAGTAGATGCCGTAAGTGATTAATTTGATTGACGCTTACCCGGATCGAATCATGTCAATATGAGGTGATGCAAGCGAGCCTAGTGTGCCCCCAAATCCAGAGGCGTATTGAACCCAACTCAACCCAGCGACATCGTGAAAAACAGTGTGTCCGGTGGTACTATTCTCAACTCCAATTACCGAAATATGATAACACTCAACAAAAATACACAGGCTATTTCGGCATCGACTCCACACGATTGAAGGCTACCATTGTGTGCTCAGGGAAAAATTCAATGAGGGAACGTTGTTGTAGTCGGTGTGCCTCCATCGCCGATTGCGTCAAGTTTCGAATACCATGCAACTTCTATAACTTCGTGAAATCACACCCATATTTTATACGGTTTACACCACGACGTAATGAGGTTCGACGATGGGCGTGTAACTATTGGAGTTGGACCTGAACGTGTATTCACGATCTCTATGCTAGACATAAATTATCAAACCGGGGCACAAACGCACCACTTGTGTTGCCCTATGGCTGTAGTCTACTGTTGTTCCACCGCTGATTGTAGTGGTGTGGATACCGTGGTTTCGGGGTTGATTTTCAAGTTTCGAGAAAGCATGGGTATTCAAACTCACAGACCACCATTAGTTGTCAGGTCCCCTCTTGATATGACTTCCGCACAAATACCTATTTGATTAATAACCGTATCATTGGTCTGTTCCTTCTAGAGGGTAATGAAACACGAGATCGAACAGATATGTCCTCACACCTTGCGTTATACGTTTGTTTGCACGGCGATGAACAGTGTTACTAATTGGTCTTCGAGGATGACTGGAGTTAACGCATACCCAAATGTTCCTAAGCAATTTGGTGAAGCTGCCCATGTATATCCTACCCTCGCCTCGCTCAAAGCATGACGTAGCAAACTATACGCACGCCTAATATGTTTTGGAGTATCATTCCTACTAACCGAGCTTCGCAGATGGTTCAGTTCTCTTCGAAATTCCAAACACCCACTGTATAACAACTTCCCTTTCCATTTTTAATCGTTCCATCTCTCTAGCGCTTATTCGTCCCACCCTCCATTTTTCGCACCAACTTCCGGTGTTCCTTGTAGTGTGTTCGTCTTGTTCGAACGGATATTCACGCCGGATCGGCCATATCTGCTTGGAATGTTCTGCAGGTAGGAAGAAACTGGCAATGGTGGTGGTGGTGGCCGTGGGTATAGTTGTTTTTATAGCGGTAGTGTTTTTGTTGAGGCACATGGCGTGCGTTGAAGACGGCCAGTCATCGCAACCACAAGCGGCATCTCAAGGATTCGTCGTTCGGAAGCTCACGTCGATCCAGGGAACGGCAATGAAGGCTCTGCCGCTTACTGCAATCAAGATCGTCGTCGTTGTGTGGCAAATCGTCTTTCAGGTGAGAAGAACTCCTTCCTTTGAAAGAACGGTTGACGTGTACGAAGTTTGTCCAGCGAGATAGCCTACGCTTTGACCGTCGGATCCTGAACATTTTGACGAATGTGGTTGATTTACCATAAACATATCCAAACGCCCGCATTAATACGGAGAATGCATTGGTGAAGACGTCGTGTGAATCATGGGTGTGTTGGTGACATGTGGACCTATTTGTTGTTGAAAGTTAGGTTGTTTTTGCAGGTCGGGAAACTAAACGTCGTTAAAATTGAGTGTTATTCAGATCTTGTTTGCCGTTTAAGTGGCTATAACAGATAGTACTCGACTGGGAATACCACAGCAGCAGTGGTCCTGGTTGACTCTGTACGTGGATATCAAAATCAAACTAATATAATCGACCAATGCTCACTGCTTTAGGAGTGGCTAGGGTTCATCTTGTTAGGCGAGGTCTGCCCGAATGTTTTCGCTTTCCAAGAGAACGTATTATTCAAAAAACATATTGGCATCGCGAGTTATGTTTGGCAAGATTCCTCATTGTGGAAATATGCATATTGTGGGGGCTTCTTTCTGTTTAGGGTTGTTTGTCTGTCAGTTTGGGTCTAAGTGTGCAAATTATCCCGGCAAGTCGTGAGAATCACGCTCCCCGAACAAAACCAGGAACGATAGACTGGCCAGCACAATATTGTTTCACGTTGCCATGAAGCATGACCCATCTATTATTGGTGTTTCACCTCCCAAAACCAGCGACAGAAAGTTTGAAGCCGAAGTCTGACACCTGTCGGTAGAACCTTTTCGTAGTGCTGTGTGTTTTTGCACGACAATTGCGTCATTGAGATGATGGTCTTGCGTCGGTCGTACTATTTAAATCAACCACACGGTACTGGTCTGTTAGAGAAACCTCATCATAATACAAGACACACATTACAGTTCATGTCACGAATGTCTGGCGTCTGAACTTGGTAAATCGTCTCCATCGCTCGATTGCTTTCATGTAAATTACGGTCCGGTGCGTGAAACGTGGTGTTGTTCCCCTTCACGTAATTCATTATGTATGGTGTCGTTCAATACTGACGTACATGTGTCCCATGGAAACCCCGCCCCTCGTCGCCGACACGTGCACTTCCTACCTTTGATTCCTTCAGGTCTCCGCAATTATAAATGATGTGTTTCCGTCGGAGTACGAGCGGTTTCTGTCCTTCATGAGCTTCGTCAACTTTGATATCAGCGTCGCCATGTCCTACTCGTGCCTAAGTTCTACAAATTTCGATGGTCGTCTGTTGTTAGCCACGATCACACAGATTATACTACTCGTGGTACTGGCCTGCGCGTACTCTATTGCGAAGCGGAAAAACCTACACCGCCCTCACTGCATCATCACGCTTCAGCGTAGGCATCTGTCCGCAGCAATATCTGTCGTTTTTTTTGTCTACTCCTCGGCGTCATCCACCATATTTCAGACGTTTCCTTGTCATAATGCTGGCACAGGGAGTTCCCTTAAGGTAGATAATAGCGTTTCGTGTACTACCAACCTGCACAGAAACTTCGTGGTATATGCTGGCGGAATGGCTATCGTGTATCCAATCGGCATTCCCGTTTGTTTTTGTTGGTGGATTGTTCGGAACCGGAAATACTTGAAAATGTCGGATAGAGAAACAATAGTGCACCTTCAACCATTTAGTGGGGTCTGGAGCCCGTACATCCAATCACGGTACTACTTCGAACTGGTGGAATACTTGTGTCGACTGACTCTTTCCTTGACTTCTGTATTTCTTGTCCCCGACAGTGTTGATCACATCGCGATTGTGCTGTCGCTTGCGGTTGCGTTCATGTTTGTTTCGGAGTCGCTGGCTCCATTCAAACACAGTGTGGATATGATGCTGTACCGGTGGGGCAATGGGGTAGTGATGTCTAGCATGTGCGTTGCTCTTCTTACGAAAGCGAAAGAGTCCGATGGCGAGTATGAGACGTTTTCGGTTTTCGGGTGGTTGTTGGTCTCAGCGAACATGGTCATGATTGTCGCAATTATGGTCGAAGCTTTCCACTCCGGCGGGCAATTGACCGATGCCATATCAAGTGTTAAAAAGCTCACGTCCCTTGTTCGTCGACCGACACTGGTTACGTCCAAACGCGTTCGGTCTATTCACCCGGCATCGATGGTTGACGATGGAAACGATGAAATGAAATACTATGACTAGCCGCGCAGACACGATATGGTGGTGCTTGCAGGCTCCCGCCATATGCGCTGTAAGCTGTGTTGATTTTTGTATTTTACCGAATTCCACGACGTTGCCCAACAACTAGTTACGAGTTACGAGTGCATCGGTCAAACGCGGGATAACACGAGGTGACATTCAGGATCGTGATACCGTGATGTGACTGGCAGCAGTGGACCGTTGGTGTGTATTTCTACGGAGTCGTTTTGAAGAACCGATAATCATTAATTGACGCGACGGCGTTTGTTGTATACGTAAAGCTCTTTCGGTTGCACTGCGGTATCCTATTTTAGGGAAAACATATGTGGGTGATTTGTACTCGATAAGACAACGTGCCCCGACGAAGGAGGTGTGCAGCAATTTGATGTCGTTGTTGGACGCATGGTTAAGATCGCGATGTTCCTCAGAACAAGACGGCAAGGTCTGGAGAGGATGTAGGGATGTCCCCTAGTGATGGTTCAAGGATTAACTGGAGTACTACAAGCGGTTGGACGAAACATCGAATAGCAAAACGAATGCGACCCACCTTAGGCATGAGTCGAGGATGCATTAGAATGGGGAGGGGAAGTGGGGGTGATTTGAGCCAAAACGTCTTCCGATCAGCCGCGAACTCCTTGGAGGTGAAAAGCTAAACTCTATATAGGGTTGTCGTTTGCTGTCGAGTATGTAATATTACGGATGTCCCTATAACGACCAATAGCGTGAGTGAGGTCGAATACATGAAAATCGTCGAACAGTGCGAAAGCTGAACTCCATGCGCCAAGAAGATGGACGTATGTAACTGAGGTCGGGAGAGAAGACACATCTGACCACAGCTTCTTCACGGCCCTTCTGCGGGTACACCCACCGAGATATCAGACCTGAGGGTTGGTATAACAACGAAACAAACATAACTATTTTCTTTACGGTTTGATGAACAAAGTTGTTTCGAAATCGACGCACGGTCCGATTATGGGGGTACGTAGCATATTTTCCCAAGTTGTATCTGAATACCAAATGCGGATGGAATATGTTTTGCATGCTTGAAATAGTTTTCAAAATATATAATGAGCAAGGGTTCGTTTAACGGGGTTTGTACTTTGGGTTGTGTCAAGGTCACGTTTTGGGTTGAGTTTTCGGAAGCGTCTCGAAAAACATTTGACCCATTTCATAAAATGCTCCAGAGATACATGCCGTACGACAGCTCGATGACTAGCACGTTCGCAATCAACATCGCCACACATATATGGCTGTGATTGATTTCGGTACTATCGACTTGTGAGGATTTATTTTTTAAACACGGTAACTCACCTGCAACCATGTATGGCAATATGGAGCCCGAACGGGCTTCTGGGGTTCTTCCGACATTTCCCAATCGTCGTGTGATCGAAATGCTGTCGTCTATTCGGTATTTGTTGTCGCTCCCAAAGGAGAATAATAGTTTCTCGCGGCTGTATGAGTGTTCGTTTCGAGCTCAAACGTCGCTTCATGGAAGCAGACATGGGCAACTGAATCGGTTGGGGTTGCCTTGACTAGCAGTTAGATCGTCTTATTTATGATAGTAACCACACAGCCACACACCTGGTGTGATATCAGTGTTCGGCCCGGGGTACTCATGATCTCAGCAGCCTGGCTGGTTGGTTGCAGTACTCGCCGAAATAGTTTTGTTCTCTTGGAAAATGTCGGACATATTAGACGAGGGATGTAGAGCAGACGGCCAAACACGCTGCGATTCACATAATTGTTCGCTGTGCACACATAAAACATACATACATGGTATATCGCATTGCCACCGCCCGACAGGGTATGGTTAGACGACATACAGTCTGACCAAATAACATGTTGATTGCCCGCTTGTTCGTCGCACGACCCCAACGTATGTAGAGGGAAGGTCAGCTCACGCAGCCACGTTGTTTAGTTGACGTTTCAGGCTACGTTTGACCACGTCAAGGTGCTACATGCCAACAACATAATGCGATGGCCTGCATTGAGTCGCGCGACTTCCGAAAGTCCGTATTCGTGTTCATGCGTTAGCGAGGAGAGATGACACGGACACACGATACGAACGACAAACCGGAGAGGCCACATCGAGTTATTTGGCTCGGCACACAACGTGCCGGGTCGTGGTCATAGTGTGGTGCCCAAATGTAGTTTATAAACGCTATTGTACTGAAGATATATACTATTTCAACATAAAGTATTGCCCAAGGAAAATCACCAAGGTCTTGAACACCGAAACGTCTTACATAGCTTCATTAAATCACAGATTTCAATCAAGGAACAGCAAAGCTTGGCAGCATTAGAAACTAATTGCACCAACCTCAGTTTGACTTGACTATAGTGATAACAAACATATGTTAATTTTAGCCCCAGGACTCCTAAAAAAACTAAGATGCAGGCATTGACTTGATTTAAAAACAGATTTGCAGCCAGAAACTAATCTGGTTCGTGCGTGCGCTCGCGTTAACTGCTTCACTGGCCCTGGCCGCGAAAGGAAAGATCTCTGAATCCTCTTTTTTCGCCAAGCTCTGTCGTCTATCTTACTCTGCCGTGCCTGGTATTTACGTACACGACTACCGCAGTCCCTGGTACGTACGAGCGCTACAAGTGCTGCTGTACTGGTGCACACCATATGCGTACGGAGCAGTTGTTAAACGGAGGAATGACGCACAAATCACCTCGAAAGTCGCTCGAGCCTCCGCAAGACGTTCGTCAAGGAGACGGTAGGGGCGTGGGTCTTTGGTGCTCACGTAGCCTTTCCGTGACCCCTTAGAATTGGATCGCTCCGGAAACAGACTGAATGAACTACGCCCCGAAAACTGCTCTATTTCTTAAAGCCTAATTCCAAGTGTTTTATCCAAACAAACAAAGCATAGTGCGTCTGGACATGTCCAAATGCTTCAGATACACAAACTTCACTTACATGCCCGGATCAAGAAAGAGTCAGCAATCAGTATTTTTGAACCAGGTCCTCCTTTGAGGAGCGTCAAACGGCAAATGGTGTGCCCTACGACAGCATTAGTGAGGCAGCGATGATGGCTCCAGGCTGTAACAATAGCGAGTGGATCAGTCACGTCGGAGTGAAAGAGTGAACGTTGGGTAACACGATTATATGTCGATTATATGGTGAAGAAAAACGACAAACTCGGGTAGGAGCTACGTGGTTGTGATCCGACTCGTTCCTTGCATTTTTCACTGGAATTGTTGCTATACGAAGCACAACGTTAGGTGTAAGTGTTCGGTATGTTCACAGAATAGCGACCTACCCTCAAATGCATAGTCTGATTAAAACCAACCATTGAACCAATGCTACGGCATGTTTGCCTGCACTGGTTTATATGACTCCTCTCTCAGGGGACTTTTACACCCAAAAACAAAACATTATCGGACCATCCCTTAACCTACGTCGGCCACGACTTAAATCGTAACCGTATAATACCGTAGACTGTAGACTAACCTAATTTCAACCGTGTTGGCTGGTTTTTCAGTCGAGACGCCCTGTTCATCCGGTCATTGCGGTACATAGATACGAGCGATTGGCGTTCCTGAAACAAAACACACTTCGGGCAACAGTTGCCGCGTTCGTCAACAGTCGATATTTCCATGGTCTACCGAGAGAGGGTTTGTTTTGGGGCGGCATGGAACTTTGAAAGGTGAACGGCAGTACTATTTGCCATTCTGAACGTTCTCCGTTGAAGTCTGACAATCGTGAGCACTCCATTGTTTTGTTCGTCTCGAATCTTTCCAGAGTACCACGTATCAGACACGATAGGTACATCCTTCAAAACACTGACCATGCCAAGCCCTTTGGAGTTATATCTTCCAGTCAAGACGGTATTTGATGATGACCGTGGCTACTTGTCAACACCAGCTTGTGGGCAATATACAACATTATCCAACGAGCGTAATGTAGACTTTGCTGATACATTATCGCTATAGCACGTTGACGGTGTACATAGATATATATTTACAGTGCGGCGTATGAATGACATCATTTGGTAGGAAATCAAAACAATGCAGTCTCCGTCTAACGCACAGCAGTAGACCGTAACCCGACACTTGGCACAAGCGCCGACGCACCTTGATCACATCCATATAACGTGCGATTAATAGTTCCTCGTGCATTGTTTACACAAAACGTTTTTGTACCCTCGACATCCAGCGAACCAAATGTCTATTGTCATTCGCCAGCCTTGAGTGATACAATTTGTATTGCAGCACTCATAACGAGATTCGATAACACAGTGAGATGACATCGTACCTAATACCAAAAGCACATCGATGCACACGGCCCTATCGTAAGTGCATACATAATAAAAAAGAAGCTCGATATCATATGTCTGACGCAAACATGCATACCTGGTACATATTACAAAGGCAGAATCATCGATAAAGTACAGCTGAAGCTCTGACGCAAACGAAAGCAAAAGGGAGACGGTAACTGGACACGCAAAGAAGAACGAAAAAGCATCTGCCAAATCATGAAAAGTCGAGCGATATGTCTTGAAACAAAAAGAAACAAACCGAAACTTAAACGAAACCGAAGACAAGTCAGATCACAAACAGCGCTCGCTCCTGGAACCGTCCTGGGCTCCAAATGCACCTGAAGACGTTGCCACACGGCCTGTCACATCGTTATTTCGCAACTATAGTTTAGAGCATTACTACACTAAGGATAATGTCATGTGCATGTAGCTCCTCCCCCGAGGCGCTCAATTTGTAGCCTGAATCAATATTACGTTTTCACGTTGCGACCAATACTACTGATCGCTAGTCGTACCTAAAGTTTTTCGATAGTACTACTGTAGTGAAGTCATCTTCTGAAACTTACAGTTTCTCACTTGAGGAGCTGAGCCATTAAGACAACATTGGCTCAAAATGTAAAACTAACAAGAACACATTTTATCGTATACCGTGGGATCTAAATATTTGGTAACAACAGTGTCCGTACTGTACCTCTTTATTCGCGACCTTACCGCCTTGGAAAACATCAAAACAAAATTCGGTTGAGAAATTAACATGAAAACGAAACATATGTACCGAAGACAATGTCAAGCGCACAGCCCGGGGGGGGCGCTGGAAGTCTGAATCCAAATTTTCGATCGATATACCAACGTGAAGTTGAGGGGGGGGCTCCATCTTTGATGCTCTATCGACCGCGGTGGCACCATCGCCGCGGTGCCCCCCCCAAAACAGATGCGACATACATAATAAAACAAACGAAAGGTGGACGATGTTTGACACGTTTCCTACTGGAACGATATATATAATGTATAGCCTGCAGTCCTGAGCAATATCCCGGGCCCACACCCCCTTTGTGTACTATTCCCAACAGTGCCATTTCCCGGGGTGGCAAGTGAAATCGAACACTGCTCGTTGCCTTACAATACTACCGCAACACCTTCCTTGTGTGGAATTTCAACCTGTTTCAAATGTTGTGTTCCCTTGACGTTGCCGCTTGAATATACCTTTGTGACAGGCTCAACTAGAAAAGTACCTTTTGGCCAAAATGTATACACTAGTTAATAGTATGCTATACAATTAGTATTGAAACTTATGCAACTAAAATCCTGATGAATAAGCGTTTGGCCTTTCGTACGTACCATATGAACCAGCCGTATATACGACGTCGAGATGACGCCAACGACCTAGGGGGGTCGGACGTATATATGACGTCGAGATGGAACCAAAGACGAGAGATATATCATGTGACCATACGCGACCAAATGCGTACCGCAGACTCGCCAGAGGCAGGGAGGGTTGAAGAAAGACAAAGGGTTAATAACAAGACATTTTTATGCGGCAGTGTATCACAACAGGGAATTCAACTGGGCAGTAGATTGAGGAAACATTGCTGCAGACACCTAACCATACAAAAAAAAAAAACTGGTATGAGGGCTGGTGTACGAATGTACAACAGAGCACTCCACTGCTGAAGTGGATTTGGGGAAACGTCTGGCGTTCACCCGGTACCGAAGAGGCTGCTGGGGAGGAGATATACTCATGTGGGACATGGCCCGAGTCGAGGGACCGAATATGTACCCTCGCACATCTACAATGACGATATATATTGCATTATCCAAGAACGGAGCGGCGTAAGATCTCTGGCAAGGGGAATGAAGGGGGGCTCAGGTATCCCACCGAGAAACGAGTGTGAGGGAAATTCATTGGATGTGGACGACACCTTCGAATGAGTGGTTCGTTTCGTTAGTGTAGACATTTTCAGAGCCAGCAATGGTTGTACCATATAGCTGCCTCGATGATACCTTACCAGAAACAAACTACCTCTTACGACGCCCAATTGTGTGGGGCTACTGTTCTACACGCCGCACAATAAAATGCAACTTGGTCTCCAGCCGTGTTAGCCAGAACATAAATATTATGGTTGCCTAGTTCAAACTGGTACAGATAAAGTTGGCAGCGTCATTACACACCAAGGCCAACCCAAACTGTGTAAATATGAAGACATTCGTAGAACACCGCACGTCTATGATCGAAAACACGCTCAATCTTCGTTTATATTATTAAACAAGGGGGTGCCGAGCATGCCCACGAGCCCCCTCGCTAGCTACATTCGACCATTGGAGGACACCACATGCAGTTCATAGCGTGATACATACACCCTGCTCGTCTTTCATGCGTACTACCTTGCCACATGTTTTTCCGTGTGTTGGCGCCAACGAAAATGTGCAATCACGGGCCAAATCGGAACGAAGGTACATCGGGGGCATTCCGACATTGTCCAGGGTCCAGTTCTGATGACGGAATGAATATTGTGGGTCTCGAAAACTAATTTTTATTGAAACCGTCAACGTTAGAGCCGGTGAACAGTTCTTGACCGCTTATATACCACGAATTACAGTGCAAACACACAACGGAGTAATACTCCAACCTAAATGGATCAAGGAGATCGCCCAGTCCGATCCAAAATATCCAGACTAAACAAGGATACCCTCACCTGTCGTAAAACAAAACACCTGGAAACGCTTACACTGCCTTGCTCATTTACTGACGTAGTTTCTAGACGACCCTACCAAACGGCCCGTCCACGAGGTAGGTTTCTACCGGAGCGTAAAGGGCGCCAAGCCCGGTCGTCACCGGCAATCCCTCGTCGTCGAGCACTAACCGAGAGGTGTCACCCAGCAGTCCCGTCACTGCGTCAGTGTAATAGAGCGTGTCAAAAACGAGGTCAGTCTGCCAGAACTCCAGCTGAGGAACCAGAACGGTTCCATTCGGTCCGGTCACGAGGTCTTGATAGTTGACGCCGACGTTGACCCTGATCGTGGCTGTCTGCGTCTCGATGCGAGCAGTCATGTGTTTCGTAGACGCGGAGAGAAGCCCCGTACCTCCACCTTCCTCCAAAAACTTGGCGCACCACGTCGGGGCCGCGAGGCTGTCGCCTGCGAGAATCCACTCTTTGAACGGTATGGCAGGGGTAACGGTGCGCAATGAGCGACGACCGACCATCATGTTCTCGAAGTGTGCAGCCCAGATACGGTCTCCGCCGAACGGGCGGCACTCGGGCAAGAGGTTAGCAGCGGAAAATACCACACCTCCCGGCAGGTGCGCCCTGTCGCCTGGGCTTTGCACAGGGCTGGATACCTCTCCGTCAACGAGGATGCGTACGCCCCCCTCCCCTAGGCACGGGGCTGACGAATGCTGGGGACACCCATCAGTCTCGGTGACGTAAGGGTCCTTGACCTCGATCAGCAGTGAGTGGCCGTCGTTGGTGAGCAGGCTGATAGCGGACACTAGCTGCCTGTCTGGGAACTCGTCCTTCATGGGAGCACTCAGGCGTACATTTATCTGGAAGTCGGGCCCGTCAGAAAGGAGGCAGTACCACATGTTGTCCTCCCCGACCCAGTCGATCTTCTGGCCCAGCAGGCCAACCATGTGAGGGTCACCTTTCACAGACACCTGTTGATGTTCACCGACGGCATATCAGAGTGGCACAGGGGTGTTTATTTCAGCAAGGGCTGATTTCATAAATAATATGTTGGTGGTTTGAGAGTAAAAGTCTGGAAACTGTCAATGTTCTTGAATATTCTGAACCGAGCATCGTGCTGCATGGACTCTTGTTATTAATGTTTTAACACAAAGAGGGCGGGTATATATTGTTCAAAAACGTGGTTTGACAAATCACACCGTTGCGTTCAGCATCGCGTTTCGTCCAACATCACCACGTGTTTCCTGCCAATACTTAGATTGCATACTCAATAATCAGCGTAAACTACTTCGTATATTGGACGATGACGCTATTGGTTGCGTGAGGTGTGTAGAAAAAACGTAGTTGAGGTCCAACCCAGGCAGACACATGGGCCCGACCATGGACGAAACAAGGTCAATACCACAGAGTTTGAACTATGACGTCCCGCGAATACCCATAAAACGACGGCCACGATTAGTTATCTAGTTTAATCGTGACTTGGGATCATTGGAAAGGGATTTAGAGTAAATATATTCAAATCATTAAAACAATGCGCTAACTAACGCGTGGAAAATTTAACTTTCGCGTGTTTATGTCCCGAGGTAAACACCCAAGAGTTGTTCCTATTTCGGCATTTTACATATGTATTAGTCACGCATAGTTTGTCCATATCCTGCTCGGCATACCCAACATTTACTGTAGAGGTGCTCTCTCCTAAACTAGTAAACATCTTGTACTTCAGAAGCGCTCTACCCCACCCAACCCCCCCCCCGGAAAACAACCCAAAGCGACCAATCCCCACGAACCAGCAATACAACGAATACCTTATATACACATGAATAGGATAACAACGTTATCCGGCGCTTGCACGGTCTACAAAGCCCATCGGTATAAATGATCGTGGCGTGAACGTGGTATCCCTCTCGTAGCGCGTCTCCTCACCTCCACGTTGGACGCTGTCATCGTGGTATCGGCGCAATCTCGGTTCGACCCAACTGCTGTCACGACACAGTCTTCACAGAAATCGGTCTTGGCGCCGGCAGAATCATAGAGATTTTCCTCGTCAAAGGTTGCTGTGGCCTTCCCACCTTCAAATACAACCGACTCAATATTAACGACACCCAGCCACCCAGATAGGTCATCAGCCGCGTTGCCCGGCGGGAGAAACCACACCGTTACGGTTTGTGGGGGCAGAGTTGCGTCGTCGCATCCAGGGAGAGTGAGTTCGAGAGTCACGCACAGATCCTCGGCGTCTTGTGCTTGAAGATCACGAACTACCGAGGGTAGGCCGACACCGAAAGACGGCAGCTCATGCTCGACTGTGGCGATGACGACGGCCCCGAGATCTGTGTACCCCTTAGGTATGTGACCTTCCGCGACAGCCTTGTTAAAGGCATCGGCGAGAAAAATAGTTTGATCAACTTCCCCGCCATGGCCGTCGTGCTCGGAATTCTGAGGAGCCGCCGCACGAAGTTGATCCTGAGCGAGTGAAGCCAAATGGATGGAAGTATCGACAAGGTCAAAATCGTCGAATACAGAGATAACCACGGTTGTGTCAGGAACATGATGAAATATGCAGGGCCACAACATGCACCTGTTTGTGCGATGAGTCGATCAAAGAAAGACCGGAACGCTCCGTATTCCAGACTTCGCACACCGCGTGCGCACAGAGACAGGGTGCTTGAAGTCGACACGAGCAAACAGTGGGCGTTATAACTCTGCCAATGGGGTTAAAGCAAGACATACACAGGGTAGGAAGGACACGAGGTCGGTCGTCGTTTGGGTGACCCGAATACGCGCTTTATACATAGCTGATGCTTTCTAGCGTACACAACACAAACCCAGACATGCATAGTTTCAGCAACAAAATATAACGACGAGGGGAAAGTTAGACAAACTGTCGCGAAAAACTATCCACCTCCAAACAAATTGAAAGTAATCCGGAAATACGTACAGGGGCAGACTCGCGCCAAACTCAAACCAACGAAACATTGTTTCTACTTACCAGCTGGCCAAATACTTGCTGAACACACAGGAACACGATGAGAACCTGCAAGGCAGTCATCATTTTCCTTCGGGCTGCGATGTTTCTTGTTATCGATCCTGTTAGGAAGAGGAACACACGAGACATGGCGGCGCGGAAATATGTTTTGGACAGAACGTCGCACTCTTAGTACATGAATCAACGGACGTGTAAATATGATAGTGCAGCTTGCCTTCCCTGTCGTGTCGGGGACGGTTCACAATTAACCTGTTTGCTTTATGATACCTTGGGCCTATATCTGCCGACCGTTGCTGCGCTAGAGGCGCAATATTGTTATTTCTGCAGCAACCTCCTCGGAGGAGTTCTGTATGTACCTCACATCAACATTTATATAGAGAACCACTGAAAGTGCCACCGGATGATAGTGTCAGAGTAGGAAATCATTCAACACATAGTGTGAAGTACCGTTGGTAGTCCGATGATTTAGGGTCAAGTACCAATAAGTGGCGAGTTGAAAACGATTAGGCTGAAAACTTCAACACTTATCGCAGTAGGCGTCTGTTGCGAACGTGTCCGGATGTGGCGTCGGCTGCTCGATGCTGATTTCGGGTTATCTGGAATCTAGGGATCTCATACAGGTCTATGCAAATTGGGGTTTTATAGTATGTGGCGAGGCACTACGATTTGACACGATACTTGGATGCCTCGGTGTGGATGCTCCTCCATATGGGGGAAGTTGATGATTGTATTTATACGACCCGGGTTTTGACGATAATTATACTGCCTGTATTAATGGGAGTGGTGCAGCCAGTGCCAGTCTTTGTGCGGCTTACCTCTTGTGCGGTTGACGTGGTAGGGTCTCTGACAGGACGGCATTGACCCATCTGGTGTGTGTTTGATAGGTTGTGTATATGGAATCTGGTGTGTTTGGTAGTTTGTGTATATGGACAATCATCGTCCACGGCATCGCTGTAGGCTGCGTGTGCAACCTTTTATCACGCCTGACAGTGGTGTATACAAAAACGCCCAACCTCTGACTGAAAGAGCGGAAATCTTTTCAATACATTAACATGTAATCTTGTTCCAGACGTGTATTCAATGTGTGACCTGGGGTTCAAATGTGTGAAACACTAGGTGCAAATCAATGATTGCGACAAAAAAAAAAAATACACAGATTCAATTACACAAAAAAAATGTATAAGTAACAGAATATGGGTTGAGGGGTCGGTTCGTGAGTGTAAAGTAAAGGGTAAACAATATGGTTCAAGTTAGGGTATCGGATGCGGTGTTTGATCTTCTCCGTAGAATCGGTTCGTGGGGATTTTTTTTTTTATATTAACGGCCCATACACGCTTTGCCCATTTGCCACGAACGCGCCTCTATGGAAAGACACGCGGATACTTAGTACTACTGTCACCCTTTCACGCCTATATCTAGCCCGATGCCGAACGAAAAGGGTACAAAAACACCTTTTTTTTCTTTGTGAGGTTTTTATCATTGGTTGGTTTTGAATTTGGCGCAAGCAAATTGTGAGCAGTGATGTCGGATTTCGCAATTTCGTGCTTTCGTCGACCTTGTTTTGCCGTAAGCACGGTGATTGGCCGACGCAATTAACGGAAGCCCCAAATCCACTAATATCACAAGCCACACATTTCTATAAGAAACTCTGCATTTTTGCTCTCCTTGGGACTGGGCGCCATATTGGGACTTCGAGCTTGCGCTGTGGCCCTGCGAGCTGCTGCTACAATGTCGATGTCCTCGTGGATAGCCAAAAAAATGACCACGGCACGAACCAAAAGAATGATATAAAATCAGATTGAAAAAAAAACGTGTTTTGCACATTCTATTTTGTGCACTTTGACCGTATCCGGGGACGTTAAACGTCCCCGGTTTTGCCGAAATTACGAAATTACGCCAAATAAGTCGAAATGTTGCTTTTTGCCGAAATACGCTAAAGCACGAGGAATTTCAGCCGACATCCCACATCACTGATTGTGAGGCTACCAGTTTCGTTATTGCAGAAGTTTTGAAGGGGGTGTGTTTTGATTGTTGCTGGAAGAAGATGATACACGATTTGTGAAATGTCTTGTCTACGCAGTTCCGACCAGTACTCAAATAGTGTGCAAAATACACAATACAGCCTTCAAAGGTGTTCTCCCAATAACATCAACCGATAGACATTTTTTATTTGTCAATGGTGAGGGCAAATTGAAATTTTAGGTACCCCAGGTAGTCATCGAAATATGCTGTCCTGAGAATTCCGACTTCAAGACAGATTCCTATGTAACGTATACCAGCAGCAATGTGATATGTTGTCATAGCGATTACCCGGGGCTTGGTTTGTTCACGGTCCCATGCTACGCGGTACGCGGTGAAGGTGCATCATCTTGTCTCTGAGAGCGGTTATGGTTTGAATAAAGTCGCCCAAATAAGGACATATTTGCCTAGTCAGTAAAGACAACGATCGTTAGATGATACCAGCCGATCTGGTAATCTTTGGCAACTATGCTGGCTTGATATGTTACCCGCCTCATAGCCGCACGCACGTGCGTTGCCGCATGATTCGGTCCATCGCGCTAGGATGTGGTCACGGCTAAAGCTCAATGTTGGGCTTACTGTGGTTCCTCGGGGCGCGATTATAAAACGTACGTACACACGGATGTCTTGTAGTCTTCATTGTATATATAAGACATTTGTGCGCTCACAGCCTATCTATGTAAATGCCCACACATGAACGAAGTACACGTAGAAAACCTATCTACATATTTATTTTGCCGTGGTCGCTTTTTTCTTTTGTTTTCCTGTACTTCTGAATTTCCCTAGGTTTTTCTCTTTGGTTGCTTTGCTACGTACGTATTCATTTTGTTTTTGATATTCCTTCTTCTCCTTCCTCGTCTTTCGTGTGTGGCACGAAAGCAAACCGGAACTGAGTAGGTAGCGCTACGCATCCGTGGTATGGGTGGCGCCCAAAGGAATGGAGACGGAGACGGGGGGGCGGTTCCTAGGGATACCGCGGCGGACGAAAGCAGGAAGGAGACGGCAGACGAGGTAGCAATGTACCAGACTGACTAATTGGTAGAACCTGTCTGTCATACGACCATAAGCCTGCCTCGGCCGCCTGGAAGGCGTCTTTGGTGTGCTCCGGCTGCCTTATTTTTTTCCTGTCGTTCAAAGTCTTGCGTTGTTTTTCCTTCCATTTCATTTCGTTTCATTACTTTTGAGTTTAGTGTCTGTCACGCCGCTTCTGTCTGGGAGACGCGCGACTCCTCTATCTGGGAGAAGCACGACACTTTCTTTCATGTTTTTGTCGTGTGTTTGTTTGGTTGTTGGATTGTTTTTATTTACATTATTATGTTGATTTTTAATTATATTTTTCCTTTTCGCTTTTTTTTGTTTTTGTTTTCAATTTTTATTATCTTTCATGCACCTGGACTGCCTGCAGGGCTTGCCTATCGTATATGGCATTGCATTGTCTGCTCTGCTTACTGCACTGAGCGTGGTATCTATATGTTGTAGTTTTGTGACCACATAACTGCTACCTTTTTAGGATGAAAAATCGCCATGGACACTGGGTGTGCTGGATGTCGACGGGTAGAAAGGAATGTTTAATGTGAAGAACACACACACATATGTATAAATCATAAAAATTAAACCAACATAGTTGAGCATCAGCCGACAGGGGGGAAGCGAGTCGGAACTTGGAACCTTTTTATTTTATTTTATTCTATCCCATTTACTATCTGCGCCATTCCACAGTAATAATCTTCTTCTTTAGTCGTACGTAACTCAGATCCGGGGTCATCAAAAAGGCACTTCACCTCCATCCCCACCACGGTGCGTGCGTTGCATACTTCTCGCGATAATATTTCGGCACTTGCTTCCGTCGTGGACTTGGGTCGAGTTCCGCCTACCCACACCACGAAGGCGCTCACAGCAGCTGGTTCCTTTGTTGGTTTGCAAAAATGATGACAAAATCACCACGGTGGGATTCGAACTCGGCTACCAATGTTATAATAATATCATTTGAAGCTGACGACTAGATCACCGGGGCGACCGGAATACACGAGAAAAAAAACTCTAGATGAAACGAGCTCATATGAAGTCGAATGGTTTACAAAGGGGACGACAGAAGACAGGAGGCCAACCAGCAGATGTCCTCACGAACAAACACGTTTTTCATTTGGGGGCGCTTTCTCGTTGAGCTAAATTGAGCCCAGAATGAAACAAAAAAATGCTGATGTGGCCATAAGCTAAGGGATATGACCCTCCAACCTTTTTGGAGGGGGTCATAGAGCATAACCACAGATAAGTGAAGAAAAACAACTATTGCACTCGTTGCAACGCGCGACATAGAGTGCATCAGCTGGAGTGCATGATAGAGTATACGAAAGCCATAACATTATAACGAAGAGAACTCTAGTCAGGTCAATAAACGATTAATTCTGCCTTAGATTGCGAACACCTAACCTTTGCGTGGTACATCGTAAACTGCAGTCAGATACCGCCGTACTCTGTGTACTGGTATGCATATACGAGAAGACGCTGAAGAAAAGCCGTTGAGTTTATTCGAGAGTGATTCGCGGAGTACATTAGATCCCCTAGAGGGTCAGGCCATCTTAGTGCATAGGTCGAACTTGAACACCAGTGTTGAGCCAATCAGACAGCTCAGGATCGTACCCAACGCCATTCATAGGTCATGTTCAATTGCAGAGAGGCTGGTGGATTTCTTCTCTATTTTCGCGCTGTGAAGATAGACAAACTACCGACATATCAGAGCGACTCACACGATAAGCAGCTCGTTGGGCATTTACACACAATCAATTTGTGATGCATCCATAAACGGAGGTACTGGTGCCGGGCCACCGGGTGTGTACGTACATACATACCAGGCCGCGCATAACACGTCTAACAGAAGCTCCCACGGTGGGCTATTTTACTTCTATTTTTAGTACAGTCACTTTGCAATCGCGCATGGGTGCGTTGAACACCACACCCTTTCCCGACGCAAGAATGAAAAAAAACAAAAAACTCTAACAAGATTGAACCACGCTTGAAACATTCATTCACAACACGCCTCTGGACGAGTAGCGATGAAAGTATGAAGAAAACTGCTGCGCCTCAACACAACAGTAGTCGGCCGCTCAAGAAACGTTTTTTCGCAAACCAATGCCACTACGAGTACTTTAAGCGGTATTATGGAAACCGTAATCGTTCCGCCCGTCGAGCGCTACCTAGCAAGGTCAAGGTTTCATATCAAGATGTCGTCAGCGCGTGATTGAGTCGGACTAAAAAACCACCTACTTTGGATGCGTGGCGTGCAATTATCGGAAGTTGAGGCATTCAGTTTTGCGCCGGTAACCTTTCTGCAGTGGTATCGTATCAAGCGTAGTTAGTTGCTTCTGACATTGCCCAGGTGCGGTGCTGCCGTGCATGGTGCTTACAAGCTGTGCGGTAAATCCCAAATCCCCTTACAAAACCAAACTCCCGTCATGAGATATTTTCAAGAGTCAGAACAAACAATATCACTGCGAAGGGCGTTCAGCGTAATACATTTAGTAAATGCCGTCTGTTTGGCATTGCAACTCAATTCATAATATGGCTGGTACCCTCCAGCTGTAGTCTCCCCATTTGACGCTATATGCTCTTATCTCGCTACTATTCAAGTACTGTGGTTTTATATCCCAGCGATCTCTCCAAAGGATTGACCTCGGGTTTTGTGTGCCCAACGCTACTTTATGTACCGTTTGTTATGAAGAGTCACACCCATCGATGTGGTAGAAACATTTGTTTATCCCTAATTTATACATGTTGAAAATATCGACAACGAGGTCAACCCATCCAGGATGGAGGACCATCATGCAGAGCGGCGGCGGCAGTGGCGGCGCTAATCACCCCTACAAGCTATCGTCGTTTCCACAACCCATTCAGCTGTTGACATTGGGCTATGTCGACTGGATATCAGGTAACAATATATTTATATGTATATTGTTTTCTAGACACTGCAAAAATACAAAGGGAAAACTACCCGGTCAGGAGTTCCATAAAGCAGTTCCATAAACGTACGGTCAGGCGTTCCATAAAGCAGTTCCATAAACGTACGGTACTGTTGTCGGTGTTTCTCGTCGCGTTCGCGTGTCAGAATCGTCTTCGTTAATACATAGTTTGGTCGTCGATATATTATTGTTTTTGCCAGTTTTACCCTACTTTCTCACTCGAAACTCATTTTTTTTAAGTTGTTAAAGGCCAAGCCTGCATATTGACGTACTTCACATCACGTCGTAGGCAGCTGTAACGCTGTAACTGTTATTGACCTGGGGTATTGCCCGTCGCAGCTCTTACAGGTGGACACAACAGCGACGCTACAACACTGGCATTGAATGTTTGTTTATTACCCTGTTGTGATCGCCTTTTGCATTGGATTTACCGTCTTTTGGTGTATTTTCTTTGGTTTTATTTCTTCGTTTAATTTTGTTTTTCCCCATCCCATTTAATATCTGCGCACTTCTGTCCCCCTCCGTGCATGTGTTGTCGATTATCAGATCCGGGGTCACATAATAGGCTCTTCTCCCTCCTCCCCAGTACGGTTCGTGTCCTGATGTTTATCGCACAGTTCGGCGTTCCCAACGCTCGTCCATTCTCATCGTTTTTTGCTAACTCACGCTCTCACGCTTTCCGCTGCTCGTAGTCAAGATATTTCAAAGTTTCTCGAGAAAAAGTCCCTACGAGCATGCATCGGGGGGGCTAGAACTCACGATCTTGACTCAAACAGGGACAACTTATCCTATCATCTCAACGGGTACGCCGGCATTACATACGTATGGTATTTATTTTCGTTTTCTTTTTTTGCTCCTCTCTATTATTGTATTTGCCGATCGTGTATGGCACTATGAGGCGGAATTTGGAGAGAGCGCCACACACCCGTTGAATGGGTGGCGTCACAGTCACCCGATAGGGGGAGCGCAGGTGTTAAGGAAAACGCGGTCGACGAAGGCAGGAGAAAGACGGCAGACAGGGTAGCAATGTACGAGACTGACTCGTTGGTGGACTCTGTCTGTACTACCGGCACAGAAACTGCTTCTGCTGCCTGGAGGGTGCTTTCGTTGCCTTTGCTTCTCTTTTGTTCTTAGTCTTCCTCTGTTTACGTTGTTTTCGTTTCAAATATTTCATTTACATTGTCCGTCACGTCTCCACCAGCGGGGCGCACGCTAACGTAGTATTTCTGTCTCGTAGTTTTGTGACCACAGACCTGTACCTGTTTAGGATGAAGAATCGGCACGGGCACTGGGTGTGTTGGATGTTGACGGGTAGAAAGCAAGGTTTAATGTGAACAACACACACGCCACATTTGTTTGTTTCTTTTTCGTATATTGTACAATTTTCAATAGTATTCTTTGTTTTATTTGGCGTGTTTTTTCTTCCACGCATATCGATTTCGAGCAGGGTAGGTCGTGCTTGCCGAATAAAGCAATGCACTGCTGTTGTTGTATTGTGTTTTGGAAAGCCACTTATATATTTGCTTTTTGTTGCTTATTAAACATGCTTTTTTACAAACATAATTCAGAGCAACAAAGGCGGGCCTATTTTCTTTTTTTTTGCTATATGGCTTTTAACATGATTACAAGCATAATTCAGAGCAACAAAGGCGGGCCTGTTTTCCTATTTTTGCTATATGGCTTTTAACATGATGTACTCAACGCCATACAAATATTTGTTTAGGGTTATAGCATCCTTTCTTATTATGAGAATATAAAGTAAGTGCATGTGTGATATTTTGTGTACAACAAGGTCGTACCATACTAAAATTAAATTTACAGTTTATATACTCGTAAAGGCTTTTGGATAGTGCCGTATATGCCAAACATGCAACTAGCTTGCAACAAACGAATACCTGGTACTAGACAACACAAGCAAAGCAACCCCTGTATTTCATGGGTTCCTTACGAACACTTTATTTAATGCATTGTTGCTTACCAACACTTCATTCGACGTATTGTCTGCTCTGCTTACGGCATGGCAACGACGTAGTACATATATGCTACAGTAGCAAATATGAGTTTCGACGAAATCCTCGAGCTCAAAGCTGTTGTTTTTTTAAATAAAATATATATATATATCTCGTATTCGTGGGGGGTTTGTGACCTCATTACCTTACTTCTACTGGTACCTCTCCAGAATGAAGAATCTGCACGGACAATGGGTGAGCTGGATGTCGACGGGTAGAAAGAACACTTCAATATTTTGAGAACACGCGTATGTTAAGGTCTTAGTCCGTTGGGCTACTGGTAAAAGGTTAACCGATCGCCTACCCGAACTAAGCCTTATAACACTCTCCCCCCCTGGACCGGCGGGATATTCAGGACAGACCGGATATACGGGTCGTCGTGTCAAAGCCAATTGGCCTCGCGGTTCCAATGTTATGGGGACCCAGAGAGTATTTTTCAGGTTCATGACATGAGGAAATTCACTTTTCTTTAAAAAGTGTTTTCATGGTGGAGGTGAGATTCGAACTCACGGCCAGCAACTCATGTTCTGCCGACGTCGCCATTTGTTAAGGTCTTAGTCCGTTGGGCTACTGGTAAAAGGTTAACCGATCGCCTACCCGAACTAAGCCTTATAACACGTACGTATCGGGCCTCGGACATTGTGTGCGCGTTCTTCCTTTTAACCCGGGTCGACATGTTAAATGAATGAATATATAATTAGGCCCTTACAAGGACATATTATACATACGGCCGTACGTGTGTGTGCGTGTTCTTCACATTAAACCTTCCTTTCTACCCGTCGACATCCAGCACACCCAGTGTCCGTGCCGATTCTTCCGTACGCGCGATCGAAGTACGCATAACATTCAGCATGCAACACAAAAAACGTTGCGGCGAAATCCTTGATCTCACAGCTAAAGCTGCTCGTAATATTAGATATTATAAACCGGGTTGACCAGGTACATGGTATATATCCTTACCAGGTACATGAATCAGTACACCTACAGCAGTCTGTTCTGACTGCAATTCCTACATTACCAAATAAAAGGGAGCCACTATACGAGCTGGTTCCAGCAAGAGCAGGAACATTTCGCCTTCAGACATTTGCGGCCTAAAGGAAAACGAGTTGGAAAATGAAATTTGGCAGGGTTGTTCTTCATGATCGTACAAAAAAATGTATTCATGGCCTTTTTTAATTTTTTCATTGTTTGGTGAATGAGGTATATTTTAACTTTTGTTTTATATTTTCCGGCAACTTTGATCCAAATTTACCGACAAACGAAAACGAAAATGAAAAAAGGCCATCAATCCGTTTTTTCGTATGCTCGTGAAGAACAACCCTGCCAAATTTCGTCTTCCAACTCTTTTTGGATCCGGGCGCTAAAGTGATTTCCGTGAAAGTAAATAGTCCCCCGAGGGTTTCCAAAGAGCTCGATACATTGTTTAGTACTTTAGCAGGCGTTTATTATAACACACTTGTACACACGTGTACGGATCGCATAACAAAACAAGTATCATCGACGTCTTCCCCTTGATCCTATCAACACGTCTCGCGTCTAATTATCCCGCGTATTGGCCGAATTATGGCCGAGAGAAGAATCATATGGATTTTAGTATCGGCAGCTTAAATCCCTATACAACAACGCCTTCCCAAGTAATACGAACATTTCCCATATCTCACTAACTACAGCTCGGACGCCAAAACCAGCTTCACCGATGTGTTCGCCTTGTTGATGCGGTCTCGTCGATATGCTTTGTGTTGCGAGTTTCAGTGTATTCATTGTTTTATTCCCCGAAGGTGGAATGTTACGCTTTTTCCTGGAAAAGCTCGTAGATATTCTAAATATTTGTGCTCATGATTCATGAGAGAAAACAGATTATAAATACAAGTATTATTACACTTACTTGCAATCAAAAGTGAAAGCCGATGGGGTAAAGCGTTTGGAAAGTTTACGAGAGTATTCTATTTATTTAGTTATTTTTCTCTTTTTTGCTCTTTCGTGCAACTGGATTGCTAGCAGGGTAAGTGTTGCCTGTCGTATAAGGCATTGCAGTGTCTGTTCTGCGTACTGCACGTCTGAGCGTACGACGTAGTATCTGTGTCGTAGTTTTGTGACCACATACTGTAACTGGTACCTTTTTAGGGTGAAGAATCGGTACGGACACTGGGTGTGTGTGTGTGTTCTTCACATTAAACCTTCCTTTCTACCCGTCGACATTCACATTAAACCTTCCTTTCTTCCCGTCGACATCCAGCACACCCAGTGTCCGTGCCGATTCTTCATCCTAAAAAGGTACCAGTTCTGTGGTAACAAAACTACGACACAGAGATACTACACTCAGTGCAGTAAGCAGAGCAGACAATGCAACGCCATATACGACAGGCAAGACCTACCCTGCTAGCAATCCAGGTGCATGCAAGAGAAAAAAAGAGAAAAATAAAAAAAAGCGAAAAGAAAAAATATTGAAAAGTAAATATACTAAAGCAAATCAACAATCAAGCAACCAAATAAAAAACATGACGTGCTGGATGTCGACGGGTAGAAAGGAAGGTTTCATGTGAAGAACATACACACACAGGTCGTTTCGAGAACAACCCTCAGCCTGTTCAGACCATCAACTTTAAATCATAATTCTAAAAAACGGCCGGCCATAAGCGGACGGACTTGAAAAACGACGGAAATATTATACTCGTACTATCCATCGTATTGATGCCCAAACAATATACGCCAAAAACGCACATCCCATCACAAAGAAACACAAAACAACAATGGAACCTCCTGTATATGAAACTACTGTATTGCAACAGGAGCAGCATTTAATATAATAGTAGTACAGCAGTTGAAGTCAGCAGTAGTACAAAAAGTAGTGCCTACAGCAGTAGTAGCTGTAACAGCAGGCTACCTACATGTCGTTTGGGAGTATACGGTATAACCTTTCAATATCGATTTCGATTTTGACGTCGATCTGCTGCGTCTTGAATCGGAAATGTATGAATGTCGTCAGAAGTTTCATGCTGCCTCCTCTAAAGATATTATAATATGCCGAGCGCAAGATACCATATAAATGTTGCGATCCGTATTTTCCGGCATATATACCTAGTAGATAAAAATATTTCTCTGATAGGCAACATACATACAATACGTTTGATACGAGAATGCTGATCGTTTTGTTGAAATATTTATAGTCTGAGGGATTGGAGTTGTTGCAGTGTTTTTTGTTATTTTCGCCATCCTTTTTATTATCTTCCCACTTCTGCCCTTCTCCTTCCATAGTCGTTACTCAAATCCGGGTCACAACGCAGGCTCTTCTCCCGCCTCCCGCTACGGTTCGTGCCTTGATTTTTATCGCCCAGAGGGTTCAGCATTTCCAACGCTCGTCGATTCCCATTGTTTTTTTTTGTAAACTGAAGCTCTCGCGCTTTCCACTAGTAAATATATGTTATGCGCGAAAATGTTCATACGAGTTTGATTTGGGGACGAGAGGTTCACCTGTCAATCCACCGGGGACGCCGGCCTATAAGGTCAAATATTTACTTCAGTGAGTGTTTTCGTACAGTTTTATTATCTCGTTTGTGTGTATTCTTCCTCCAGGTGAAGTAATTCTATAAATAGTTAATATTCAGATGAAAAAACACTATATTTCTGTCTGTGTTCTTCGTTCGGGGAAGTGTGGTCAGAACAAGTGCATCACCTCACGCGGCAAGACGCGTGCTACGGTAGAGGTAGCCGTTTTAAGGCCGAATCTTTTTCTGAACGATCGGGCTCCTTAGCCCAAATTCGTCGGACTTTCCTTTTTGTGACGAATAATGTTTCAGAGTATACTTCGGTCATGAGATTTCTCATCCGGCAGCACTTTTATTTCCCTCCGAAATAATTTTTCTCGGTGAGGTATGACGCTCCTTGACTGAGGACCTCAGTCAAAATATGGGGCACCTCTATCGTAGCATGCATCGCAAGCGCTGGCCCCATCCCTTCGCGAAAAGGACAGAAGCCTGTTACGCCGACACACTCAAACCATGCTCGTAGGGATGAAGAAAATGGCGTATATATACGATGTAGACAGGGCGCTTCGTGGTTGGGTGAGTGGGTGTGTGGGTGGATGGTAGGTTCGATCGAGATTAAAATATATATTCCGGCTTTGGTGGGAAGAAGCTTCGCTCTAGGAGTTGTTAACTTCGAAGGAGAGAACCTTGCGATCTGCCTTTTCTTTGTCGCAGGGTGACGTGCCATCTAGAATTGTTCCTGACATTTTTGTTTTTCCTTGTTTGTTTTGTTGTTACTTATCAATCCCATTTTTTTTGTCTTTAATATTGTTTTCTGTCTCTTTCGGACACAGCCGTAACTTAAATACTGGGTCACAAAAGAAGCTACCCCCCCCCCCCCCTCTTACGTTGAGGTTTTTACCTTGACCTTTTTTCGTGAAAAGGCTCCAGCCCTTCTTAATCGTCGACTCGCATCGAATTGCGCCTACCCACTCTACTATGTTCTTGTTGAATAGAAAATAAGGTGATTCACGAGATTTACTGCTTTTGTTGATTTGCTTCAGTATGTTTACTTTCTATTATTTTTCCTTTTCGCTTTTTTCTTTCTTTTCTCTTTTTTTCTCTTGCATGCACCTGGATTGCTAGCAGGGTAGGTCTTGCCTGTCGCATATGGCATTGCATTGTCTGCTCTGCTTACTGCACTGAGCGTAGTATCTCTGTGTCGTAGTTTTGTGACCACAGAACTGGTACCTTTTTAGGATGATGAATCGGCACGGACACTGGGTGTGCTGGATGTCGACGGGTAGAAAGGAAGGTTTAATGTGAAGAACACACACTGCAAACATTTACTGGTAGTAAGCAAGCATTTTTGTGCTGAACTCTGCGAGGAAATAGGAAACATGACTTGCGAAGAGCAAGGGGCAAGGGGGTCGGCAGATATGATTCTGCTGGAATTAACTGCACACTAGAAAAATAGGAAACTGCCCAAACGTGCCAGCACGCCACATGAGAGCCCCAATCCAGCTTCGGCCCTACAAAAAACGTAATTTACGTGTTTTACTTGGTGTAACGTATAGTTCACTACTGTTCATTGTTTTTCCCGGCAAAGAAGGGAGTTCCATGCAGCAGTTCCATACGAGGACAATTTTGTTGAGAAACACGATGTAGTGAGACTAAGCGAGCATGGGGTGCTTTGGCCTCGTCACTCGCAGTTCCGTAGCGCACGAAAATAGTGTGCCACTACCGTGTGTATCTCGAGGAAGACCAAAGGGTGCAGACCATGCAGCTACGGCTACGCGCATACCATGATACAGCACGGAAACTAGAGCGGCGGTGGGTGAAAGGGATCTACTGAAAATCGTAGTTTGGGGTTGCAGTAGAAACGGGCAGCAGAACAGTCAGCTGGGAAATTGACAAGGAGGCCGAAAAAACGTCAGTCAGTATTAGTATATACCAAGGGGAGAGTATTGACGCCCAACGCGTGTAAAGTAGACCGTATCGAATGGGTGGCTCTTCTGTCTACAGCACGAGTAGTGCTACAGCAGAGTCGTTGAAGGTGCCCACGATGAACTGTGATGCTTGCAGTCTTAAAGGTCGTAGTTTCTATTGGATATGATATCTTGACTTACGAGTAATAGATGCCACGTTTAAAAAAACAATTTTGACAACCGCTCTAGAAAAAAGTCGCAAAGGTCGCACTGCATGTGGTAATATTTATGTAAATGTCGAGAACCTGGCGTTTTGCACGTCCGCGCCCTATAAGAAATTGGAAAGAAGCATCTCTGCCTATAAATGCAAGAGCACATACCACGCGAGACTGAGCCGAAACAAGAGTTTACACATTGCTGCCGCGTACTGAGTGTAGGCGCTATCTAGAGGTGTTAGTGTTGCCTGTCTTGTGATTTGTTTGGAGACGAGTAAAAACAAATGAGAACAGCAAATACGAAAGCAACGATATCACATGCTGAGTTACACAAGCCCTATCTCGCAGCAAGGTTCAGGGTTTGTTGTGAACTTTGTTGAAAATAATCGGGGGCACCCACTTTAAACAGAATGCTACACACTACGTACGATTACACCTCAAGAGGTTAAGATACAAGGAATTAAAAACAAAGGATACCGGTAGAGAATAAAAATACAAAATACAACCTGAAAATATGTTTTCGTTGTTGCTATTTTGTGAGTATAATTAAAGCCACAAAGCAGGGCCTATCTTCTCATTTACCTGCATGTGGTTTTTGGTATGGTATACTGCAGTACATGCGCTGCACATACCTATATACGAGGTGCCCCTTTAAAACACTATACAACCGAAGTGATTTTGTGTGAATTGAAATTGTATGTGTTTAGTGTTGCCATATTGAGATGCAGTTATATTTTACGGATATATGGATTTCAGTATATTATTATCTGAGTCATATAAATACAAACAAATATGCAACTCATAAGCATCAACAAACCGAAAAACACAATTTTATACATATAATAGTACGTTTTGATAGTAAGCAAATACACCCCTTTTGGGCGTTAAATATAAAGTACAATTAATTATTGTACTAACGTCAACTGTGAGTTGAACAGATTGAAAGGTTAAGGCTTAACTTTCGAGGCCATGTGGGTTTCATACTAACGTAACCTCATGTGGGTTTCAAGGTTAACACCTATTGTTGCACTCACAACTCACAACCCTTAGTTCGCGCGATCGAAGTATCCCACGAAGCTTGGAAACAAGACATGATGAGTTTGGATAAGATGATCCATCTCACCATTCTCACATAATGGCTTCTGTCGTTTTCTACTCGTGGTACGCTAACTGAAGTTGCCTACGCATGTATGCCAAGTTTCGAGCACGTACGTAGTCGATGAGCGCGAATACAGCTTGTCCGGCGTGAGAGACATCGAGCGCGGGGGGGGGGGGGTGAAATCAACAATGATAAAGGGCAGAAGAAGAAGTCGTCGCCATGAGCTATGGATTGCTATACAGAAGCAGCGAAAACCACGGGCCGCTTTTTTTTTTACGTACGGTAGTAGCTGGTAGTAGCAAAAGTTGAAAAGCACACACGTGTGCGTACATATATATATTACATGTATATTAGTAGTGGGGAGTAGTGCGTGGACAAACATATGACTCATCTGTTGTGCCTAACAAACCTATCTATGATACCAGGCTCGTCCTACCAATACAAGACAACCTGCTGATTACGTTTTCGGCAGGAGCTGGGAGGTGGGTGCCACTTTACATTACTATGCAACAAATTTGGAAATTAACCAAAGGCGGTTTTTGTCGCTCACCAACACTGCTGCTGCTGCTGTGTTCTTGTTGTGCGTGCTTCCTTCGCCGTCCTTTGTACCAACTGACATACAGCATACGGCACAGGGCTCACAGCAGTTTCCGTGCCGATTCTTCATCCTACTCGTAGAGATACTATTTATAGTAGAGATACTCATAGATAAATACTATTTGTTATTACGATATGGGCACAAATCTACGACACAGAGATACTACCCTGCAATGCAGTAAGCAGAGCAGACGAAGCGACGCAAAATACGAACACGACAGGCACGACCCACCCTACTAGAAATCCAGACGCGTGAAAGAGAAATTAAAATTTAAAAGCTAACAAAGTGGAGTATCTACTATTCAATCGGTTGAACTCACAGCTGGTGTATTTATAATATTTTTATTTAATACGCGTAATGCATGCTTGTATTTACCAGGTATGGATCACAGGTTGTGCTTACTACTCGTACCACAAGCCAGCGCAACACGCGGCGTGTGTGCGTTCTTCAATTAAATTAATTATCCTTCCAATACACCCGTTGGCATCCAGCGCACGCAGTGTCCATGCCGTTTCAGCCTGATAATAGTAAGGACGAGATACCTACGGTCTTTTAGACAGGTATGTATGTGGTACAAAAATACCGACAACACAGTAGAGATACGCGTACAGCATTGGGCCCGAATAGGTAAAGCAGACAACGCAATGCCACGGCATCGTGCTGTTTGTGTAAGACGGGCGCAGCACACACACACCAGTGCAGAGGAGGTGGTGCAATCCCAACATATATATCTGTTATGTATTACAACATGTTTTTGCGCGCTCTATGATACGTATATTTCTCCCTTCTTGCTCACTCGCCACTCACCGCCTAGAATATAGGAAAAGATCGTGCCAAGTCCAGGTAGATCGAGTTATAAAATGTATGTCCCAGGCGTATTCCAGTCTTCCCCTTTTTTTGCTGGAAAGGTGGTGCAGCTGATGATGCAGAACGCTTTAAGGTTTCTAGGTCCGACTCGGTCTGGTTTAAGTCGTCAACTACAGAGCGTGGATCAAGAAGAGGGGCAGTTGGTAGGTCTACCACTGCCGCCTTGTTCACCCTGACGAGGAAGTCACGTGGAGGCAGCAGAAGTCAAGTTAGATGAGGAATCGTTGGCGATTTACCACTTACAACTATTTTAATAGTACTGACTCTGCATACATACGTATAACACCTTCGCAAGATACGTATGTATGAAAATACACTCTTTAACGACAATAATCAAAAGTGCACCCTTTAACGACAAGAATCCATTATTTTCGTTGTGATAACGACAGCCGGTATAATGCATAAAAAAAGAAAAAAAAGTTCGTTGTGATAACGAGAGCCCATAGTACGCGATGTACAGCAGAGTGACTTCACTTTAACTCTTTTTAATCCGAAATCAGTATAACATGTGTACACATAGTACGTACACATTTACTGCTGCTGCTGCTGTTTTTTTTTCCCATTTTTTTCCATCCCATGTTTTTATTTTCGCACTTCTGTCTTTCTCCCTCCCTAGTCGTAACTCAGATCCGGGGTCACAATGTAGGCTCTTCTCCCTCTTCCCCCAATGCGGTTCTTGCCTTGATTTTTATCGCGCAGAGGGTTCAGCCTTCCCAACGCTCGTCGATTATCATCGAATTTTGCTAACTGACGCTCTCGCGCTTTCAGCTAGTTAAGATATTGCGAGACAAAGTCCCTACGAGCATGCACTCGGGGAGGCTCAAACTCGCGACCTTGACGCTAACAGGCTTCGTGGTTACTTGCTAGCCCACCGTGGCAACCGGCTGTTGGGCTGTATGTACTTTTCGTGCAAGTATTTATATCATTCGTCTAATATCTCTTTATTTTTCACTCTCAATATCAAGAGTTCAAATATATATAAAGTATATAATAGCGTAGCTACGAGTACTGGGATTTATTTTCCAATATTCCTCACTGTTATTCCATACAGTAGTATTCGACAGGGTTTTCGGACGAAATTAAGAACATGTCCTCCTTTGTACTGAAAATTGTGCAGGACACACATCGCCCCACATTAGAATGCCAGCCTGGTCAGAAGTAAGCGATTCTTAACTGGGGTCGCGTCCTGATTATGTTGTAACCGAAACTCTGTACCTGGTAGATAGAAGCGTATATACTATCAATCAATAGGCACTCACTCAATACAGTATGATAAGACACTATTCTTTCGTTGTGTATCATCAAACCGTTCGTTTTGCCCAACGTCATTACGACAACACTACGTTACACCAAGTGTCTCTCTTGATTCCCGATCATAAATATACAAACTATCAAATACTCAGTACGTGGTCACACACATTAATGAGTGGGGGAGATAGAACTCGTAACAAGAATAATCTCAAATGAAAGAGTAAAAATTAAACGAACTGCCAACCACGTGGCGGGCACGAGAATACAACGCCATACGCCATTTTCAGAGGAGAATACAAGCTATAAAAACAACAGTAAAAATTCTTATTTTGCAATTCATATGAATGTAAATGACGCAAGGGGGCCAGAAGCGCTGTCAACAATAGAAGTAAGGAACACGTGTTCTACAAGAAGAGACGAGTGCTGCATTTGCAAAGCACCACCAAAACGAAGATGAAGATACTCCCGTAGCAAAGAACGACGAAGGAAAAATAAAATACGTAAAGAAAGGGAGAAACAAGGCAAAATAAAGAAATTTGGAAGAAGAGAGCAATACGTACGTATGTATATAGTATATATACGTATCAAGGCGATGATTGTAACATGGGTGCTCGTCTTTCTGCTACGAAAGATATCCAGTAATTTTGCCACATCTTCATTCTGCTATATCGTGCATATCCGTCCTAGTCTATATCAGTAAGTTGTTATGGTATTGCTGGAATGATGTGGAATGAGGGGTGGACAAAGCGTGATAGTGGGTCTTTAAAATGGGGGTTTGGTCTTGGTAGTAGTATGTTGACCCTAAGATAGAACCCTAACCCTAACCCGAACCCGAACCCTATGCCAGTGGTCAGTGCTTGCTTGGCCAATCAGAGTGCCTAATTAGCTACCTTAGGAATATCCACTAACAGTGATGGTACACTACTGTGTGGAATCGCTTTGTAAGTACCTGGTATCAGGTATTTGGATCGTTTTGGTATAAATTAGAAGGCCTATCTCAGATTAGAACCAGGGGGGTTGCCAGATGCCCTTCCCCTTTTCTCTCAGTCTTTCATCACGCAAAGGGAATAAACCTGCTCTTCTTCTATCTCTAAGCAAACAACACACGTGAGTAGCAACGAGTACCCGCTATATAGGCCGACATGCCTAGGGATCCTCTGTCCCCTTACAATAGGTTTAACACACTAACTAGAGGTGTCAGCGTTGAAAGTAGCAGCTTCCATAGGTAAATCCAGTGTACCATCTTTGAGGCTGGGCGCGGGAAAACAACAACCACTCGGAAAGCTCGGCTAAGCTCTCCGCGTCTGATACTCTCGTAAAGTACGACGAAACCAACGACGACGGCATCAAAGCGGCCGAACGGGTCCCAGGCTGGCAGTACCCCCTCCAAAAGAGTTTTGAACGGGCGATAACGCCTGACAAACCCACGACCGCCTCCCTCACTGCTGTAATGGATTTTGTTTTCGCCAAGTATCGGGAGCCATCACCGGCGGAGCCACGGGGCCGGCGGCATTCGCGCTTTTCCTGAGGTTGCTCAACACCTACTTCGACAACACCGACAAGGGGGCGTATTACCCCAAGATGCATAGCTTTGGCGTGCCTAACGGAACCCCCTTCTGTGATTTTAGCCGAGCGTTCCGAGTGGTAGTTTCAGCAGCGACAGGATCTGAACGGGTGCTGGCACCGGGGGTTGGGACGGTTCTGGAGGTGGTTCGAATGGCGGTTAATGAGCAGTACCCCAGCTTGATGCCCACGCTATACCCCGGCGTTTTGGCCACGTTGACGAAGCCGTTCGACTCTTTGGACGCTATGTGGTTAGCTTTTCAGACTCTTGGAATAATAAGACACCTGCCATCAACGGCGAAAAAATATGTTCTCTGCCTACTTCCTCGACGGGTGCTCGACCATCCGCCTTGTCGGGGGCCCGACCCGCCAATACTGGGCGCGCCCACGGCCTGACGCCTTCCCCCTCGCCTTCGTGGCAGACGGAGTCGCGCAATAGTCCGATCATCATGAATGTCAACAGGTTTATCACAACGTATTGTAGCGGTGTCGACTGTCCGTCATACTGCTGCCGTGCTCCCACCGGTGAACAATAACAAAAGAAGAAAAAAATACGAACAAGGATAAGTCAAACAAATATTTTCCCATACGATCTACAATTGTTTTTTACATTTGTCAACAGCTGAGTCAGTACGGCGGCTCCCCCACTCTCCCCTTGTCATCTCGCTTCGCATCCTCAACTGAGTGTCGTAGTCAGCTCCTCTCCACGTGTGCACTGCTGTGCCAACTCGCCATGAAACGGTCAACCGCGTCGATAACCCCCCGACCCCGCCCTTCCCTCTCTTGCTATCCGTCCTCGACCATAAAAACATCCCTGTTCCGAAGAATGAAGGAGAACTTTTCATGATCCACTCGGTGTATTGAAACCAGGAGCGTTTGCTCGCTAGACCTAGGGACCATTTATAGTCTATAATCGGTAAGCAACCGGAGGGCCTTCCTGCCAGCCATCATCCCAAACATCCCCCGACGGGGCGGGAGCTTGATGGACGTCGGCTGGTCTGCAACTCCAGAGAGTCGGCGTCGTGTGCAGATGACCGGGTCCAGGCTATGGCATCCAGTGTGCTTTCTTGAGAGTCTTGACCTACGCCATAGGCTGGCCGATGCGTTCTTGTCGCTGGAAATCAAGGATCCTTAGAAAGAGATTACGGTGTGCAGTCTAGGCGTAAGGGCTCCTGGCCAAGGGGTCCATGTAGAACATCCGTAGTCCCTCCATTACCTTGGTATATGAGATGCGTAATATTGGATTGGGCAAAGCCTTCTCTATATCGTGCAACAGCTCCGTCTGCTTGAACAGATTGTCGCCCGCCCCGGCGAGTCGGATCCGTCGTTTGAGCTCTGGAATAACGTCAGCGCTCGCAACATCAAAATCATCCAGGTACAAAAATACCACCGACAATATATCGTGCCCGATGCTTCAATGACGAGGCGTTGGGTCTTTCCACATACGAAGTATACCCTCAACATACGGAACGCAAAAAACAAATAAAAAACATACTTCCCACACGCAGATACTTCCCACACGCAGATGCTTGTATTCAAGGTGTTTTGTGTCTGACGACTCCTCCCGCTCGTTGACGACAAAAAAAAGAAAGGCAGTGGTGAGCAGTGGAAGGACGTGCGTTCATGAACATATATAGCAGCAACGAGCGAAGACAAAACGCCAACACTGGGCTTGCAGCTGACCATCGTCTATTTTTATGTGTGCTTGATGGGTAGACGCTTAACTAACGCATTGTTGGTATATATACAAACTTGTCCCGCCGTATAACAGGTTTCCGATGCATTGGCGTTGTCACGAAAATATCGAAATACTTCGTACGAGCTGGTTCCACGAATAGGTGTGAAATTCCACCTTCGGGAGATAGATACCAAACGGAATACACGTTTTTTTGCAACACGGAAGCTATCTACACGACCGCGTGAACAAGGGGAACACATAGGTGAAGGGGTTGTTGTAGTGCGAGTTGTAGTTCGCGAGATGTGGGCATTGTCCTACTACTTGGGGAGGCGGTGTTTCACATAGAGATGGTATTCCTATCGTTGAGAAATCAGGCCATATATCGATCAGTACGTCGACATATTCGACACTAGACATGTTGATATGATCGCATCAACAAGAGGAAGACGTTCGTGGCCCTTATTTTTTTTGCAAGCCGTGGGGAGCTGTTATAAGAAACGCCTCCCAAAGTACTTGAACAATGTATGGAGCAATTTTGACACCTTATGGGAATATTTACCACCCACGGGAATCGTTTTTGCACCTTGGTGTTTGAGGGTTGGAAAACGACATTTAGCGCGGTGGTGCTCCATAACAATACCAACCGACCTAAAACTGGTCTTTTAAAAAACTAAAAAAAAACGTCAGGGAGGGTCGAAGTTGCCAAACAATCTAAACAAATGGTAAAATACACCTGAAGAAAGAAAAATCGAAAAAAGAAAAAAATGCCAAGTTTGAGTCGTTTCAGATTGTCATGATGCACAACCCTGATAAATTTGGTTTTCGAACTCTCAAAAACCAAGGTGCAAAAGTGCGAAGACTCAATGTAATGGCTCTCGCTGGAACCAGCTCGTAGCGCTCTAAAGTTAATAGCATTCGTCCCGAGGCTGCAGCGCAAATACAGACATTAAAATATATTTTACGCGGGTTGTATTCTTCGAGAAAGGCAATGTCGAGAAATTCCCCGACACCCATTGGGGTGTCTCGATACAAAGTTGTGTATGAATGTCCGAAAAAAATGCACAGCAGTGGATGATGCTCATTTTTCGTATGAAACATTCCTCAAGGAATGAAGAAACGATATATATATCCTCGACATTGCCTACTTCGTCATATCTCAAAGAAAATGACATGCTTAATGTCCACAAAACAGTCAAGATATTCAGAGGAGGGGCCCGACATGTCGATTGCCCAGACCAAACTAGCGTATTTTTCTAGTCGATTTTGAACGTGTGATTCTCATCGCTTTCGTCTACGCCTTTACAGTGGGTGAGGGTTGTTTTCTGTGTTTTCCGCCAACTTGTCAAGGATATTTTGCTTGAGATGACCAGTACGCCTGAAGTTTTTATACGACGAAATTGACCCGTTTTGAAAAATTTGTGTCATACGCTAACGAAGCACTATACCTTTCATCATCTCGAAACTTTGCGAAATATTGCACCAATGCTCGAATAGAGTATATAGCTAAGTCAGAAACGTATACATGACTATCGAAAGAGCTCCCGTCAAAGAAGCCATTGTTTTTAATACCGTGTTGTATTTTCCACGCCATTTAAACTTTTCCATTATTATAAACCCCTAGCCTGGTAATAACGGAATCACAATCAATCCGGCGATCAAGATATGAGATTTCTAGTATCATAACTGCCGTGCCGAGTATACATAAAGGCAAGTAAGTGTTAATCGCGCTGACAAAGACAAGACCCGTTGCCACGTGTGATACCAGAATGCGCGAATGTAGTATGAGGTAGTCAGCACTGACTAGATACCATTACGTACGCAAATAAATATTGTATCTCCTATCATACCGTTGAACCGAATCAATATCCAAACTCAAGTTTCGGCGTACCTTGGCATAAACTATACTCTCTGATGGATTGAATGTTTTCAGCGCTTCCCTCAGCATGGTGGCGGATTGCTCGTGATATGTCTTTCTAGTGCAACACGGGTCGGACTAGCAAAAGGGGGTGGGGGCATACAGCTGATATATGTCGTTCCACAGAGGATTGTTTCGAGGAAAAGGAGGGGTGACAAAGGACCGATAAGGCTGATTTACTTTGAAATTAGTGTTCAAGTTTCGCCGTTCAATGTCGAAACTCAAACTTGTTGTGGTTGAATATCAAACCCAAAAAAATCATACTCGGCAACGCACTTGTACTCTTTGTTCCCTTGTCATAACGAAAAATATTGAGATCTCGTAGCCGATTGATAGGAGAAAAACTAAACCCAAGTTTCGTCCCATTTTATGGCTTGCGTCCAACACATACGCTGCGAAATGGTGAAGAGTACAGCATACAGCATGCAGCACCCAACATACTAACATACTAGTTTGGCCTTTCATGCGACTTGCATGCACTATTTCTGCATCGCTCATAAACGAAAAAAGGTCACAAAATAACACTGACCAGATGTGCGTTTTACCTGAGATGCGTTGCATAACCTACTATCACAGACATTTTCACAGTCTACAATAATGGTTGCCTTATAGTTTTTCCCCAAGAAAACTTTCTACTAAGTGGACAAACAGAATATGTAACATATTACATGTTACGGGATATTGTAACACGGAAGCTGTTGTGCGAGTCGTGACACACAACCAACTAAGGTTTTATCGTGATTCGTATGGCATGACACTAAAAGCGTGTAGAATGCTCTGTTTGAAGCAACATCGAACTTCATGTATATCATATATACCTACAAGCTGGTCCCTGAAAAATACGCAACATTCCAGGGGTACGCGCGGTGCCGAAGGCACCGCGCGGTACGTGATGGGACCGTTTTGTCCGCCGCAGGCGTAATTATTTTTGGGTCTTCCCGAGGGGCGGTATGGGAAAATTATCCCGTCTGTTTACCGCGGGACGGGAATGGGACGGGAAGGTGGGAAACCATTTGGTTGACGGGATTGGACGGGAAGACACGATTCTTTGGCGGTACGGGACGGGACGGGAACCGATTTTTGGCGGTACGGTACGGTATGGGAAACATTTTTCGGCGGTACGGGAAATGATCGCTGAACGGGTCGGGAATAGGTCGGGAATAAGTCGGGAATGGGTCGGGAATGGGTCGGGAACCGGGTCGGGAATACGGTCGGGAATACGGTCGGGAAACGCAGTCGGGAATTGTTGGGAACACGGTCGGGAACACACGCTGGAGACAACGACTGAAAAGGGTATAATCAAAAGTCTTCTTCGAGTACGAGTATAACATTCGCGAGAACAGTGCCAATAGGAGCAGGAACCGGGGGTGATTGCTTTGGCGCTGCTTGAGGCGCCGAAGCAAATCCCCCGGGATCCTCCACCTCCACAACGTCCATGCTCGATGCCATGTTTTGTCTTTAGGCCGGGTGGTGGTGTGAGTGTTCTTGGTTTTATTCTCGACATAATAATTTCCCAAGTGTACGACCGATTTATTATACGTACTATTATTTCAAATAGCGAGGTGTGAGTTGGGCCGATTGAATGGTTGATAAAAATTTCAAGTTCGTGTTTAAATTTTGAATTAAACAAAAACGAGAGGAAAAATAAAGAAAAAAGGAAATATATTCGCGCGTAGACGATTTGATTTTATAGTTCGGAAATATATGCGAGTAAAAATGCAGTATACGCACTTGCATCCATCCATCCATGGTCATACGATGGGAAAACGAAAACATCGGCGGTAAATGGAATGGGAATATCTGCCCCAATAGTGAGATGCGGGATGGGAGAAGCTGTGCCCCTTGGTCGGGAGATGCGGGAATCACTTACATGACAGTGGGATGGGAATAGTCGGGACTGGGTGGACAGCGGGACGGGAATAGTCGGGAATGGGCAGACAGTGGGATGGGAAACAGTCGGGAACGGGAACACGGCCATTACCGCGGGACGGTAGAGCTCGGGGACAGAAACTGACGATGGTACCGGTCGGGAAATCGAGGTCGGGAACGAAAAATGTGACGGTTTCCCATTCCCATACCGTACCGTTCCCATCCCGACCACATTTTCCCGTCCCGACCTTTACCGCGCGTACCCCTGCAACATTCCACTTTTCGGCAATGAAACAATGAATACACTGCTGTAACTCAAACGAAAAAGATAATCAACACCGCCGCATAAACAAGTAGAACACACTGATGAAGCTAGATTTGCCGTCTGGGGGGGAAAGAGACGCAAATAATGAGATTGGGGAATGGGTCGTGTATTGCTTGAGCAGTCGTTGTTGTGTAGGGATTCCAAGCGGTAAAATTTATATAACACGATTGTTGAGAAGGCCATATTTTTTTTACTGCGTGAAACTATTCGACGCTAGACGTGTTGATATGATCGCACCAACAATAACAACACGTCTGTGTAACATTTTTTTTTTCCAGCGTGAAAGTCTGTAAGAATACTCGCCTGCCAAAAATTCTCGAACCATGTATTGAGCTATTTTTTAACCCTACGGGAACTATTTACTTCAACGGAAATCATATTTTTTGCTTCGATTGAAGAAAGATGAGTAATCGAGCTTCGTCAGGGGTGTTCTTCATAGCCACACCCCAGCCAGACCCAAAAACGTAATCAATGACCTTTGTTTGTAGCAGGTATGTGCTTTTCCGGCCGTGATTTGGTTTAAAGTGGCCGAAACAAATCCAAAACCATGATTGAGTTTGCTTTTAAAAAATAACATATTCAACAACGGTCACTTTTAGTGTTTCTCGTTTTGTCATGAAGAACAACGTTACCAAATTTATTTTTTCGACTCTTCTTCAATCAGGGCACGAAATATTGAAGCCACAAATGCTCCGTCTCTTGCGGAAACCAGCTCGTATGACATCCTTAAACATAAATTAATCGAGGAGTCGATAACCTAAAACAGTAAAAATTAAAAGCACGAATTACCAACCAAGGAACTTCACGATCCTACTCGTTGTCGTAATTTGTATGCAGCTCTTTGGGCCCAAGCATCAATACTAGATCCTCTGTATTCGTTCAACCCTTTTAGGACTGCAGTCCCGTTTTGGGGACAAACCACTCTAATTCTAAGTTAGTTGTCCCCAAAACGGGACTCCAGTCCTATAAGGGTTTAAACAAGTACCACATATGCAAATAATTTCCCAGCGTATCAGCAGTGCTCCTAGGTAGCGCGAGTCAACTGGTCTAGAAGGATTACGACGCAGTTGGAACAGCGAGGATGGTAGGAAGCGTGTCCGGCTGTCCTCACTCTACCTGAACGCCAATCTCGGGCAATAGTTGTACGACATACGAAGTATTTTCGACAACACTGCTGTAAAGTCATAAACATCAAAACCAACCAAAATAGAACACATGCGAAAAATAAACAAATACGTGCCTTCGCGAGCGAGAGGCTTTGCAGGGTAGACGATGAGTGGTCTTCGGCCTTTCGCGTTCCCTCCTTCACCTTGGCTTGGTCAAGCGATGACTACCTCGCGCCACCCCCCATCTAACCAGCAAGATGCCTAGCCACCCTTTCGGGCCTGTCCTCCCTATCTCATCCCCTTCCTCCCCTCCCTGTTCAACCACACAAAATCCAATGTATCTTCCATTTGGACTCCTTGTATTATGTTGCCCTGCGCACGCGTTCCAGGTTTGATCCGATCTTGCAACCATAGCACACAGACGACCCGGCGATCCCGGCGGATCTTCCGCCTCCATGGTTATTGCTGGAAGCGATGGCCGGAGCCTGAGCGTTGGTGGTTCGGCCGACTGCTGTAGTGGCCGCTCGTCCTCCACTACTTGCTCCCCCTGCTTTTCAGCATGGGGCAGCGGTGATGGTGGCGATGGTGTTGGCGTCAGAGTTGGAAATGGTGCCGGCTATGCTTCATCCACCTGCTCGAACCCTGTTTCCAACAACACGACCACGAAGTCCCGGTGTTGGCTTTCTACCTTCTGGTCCTGCACATAAACGTCCCCTTCTAGTTACTTCACATCCGACGCGTGATCTTACCCCACAACTACTGCACCATCTTCGCATGCTCGTTATCCGACGTTTCGTTTGTGTATCCTGCTGCTACTGCAGCTGCGGCTGCTGCTGCGGCCACGGGGGCGGTGTTAGTGTCTCCGGCTTTACCCACATTTGAACCATGCGACCTTCCTCTGTTACAACCATGTCCCTCTCCTCAACCTCCGTACTCTGTTCCTCATCCTATGAACATTTTAGCTGGCTGCGGTTCTTGCTGACGCCCTTTCGGTAGCTGGACAAATATGCCAACCAAACGTCCAACTAGCTTTCCCTGCTGGGCTTAGATGTCCCTGACGTTTCTGCTGGATCAACTGGTGTGCTACTTTATGGCGCATTCCGGATATGCGGTCACCAGGTGTCGGTTTCGTGGCGCGAACCTTGCGCCCCCGTTTTATTCTCGACTGCTCGGTGGTGCTCTTAGAGGTAGGACCCTGATTTCAATTACCCGGGTACCCGGCGGGCATACCCGTCAGGTCCTACCCGTTTGACGGGTAGGGTCCCAGCTCATTACCCGCGGGTAGTCAGAGCCTTCAGGGTAATAGCGTTGTCGGGAACAGGGTACCCGGGTACCCGCGGGTTTTTGGGTTACCCGTGGGTAATTGGTATTCCCGGTTAATTATGCCTGTACAATATATTTAGGAAACCCTCTCATGACACACAATCGCACCCCCCAACCACAAAAAAAACCATCATCTTGCTACACTCAACGCTGAAGGGGGCGCACACGGTACGAGGCACACGGCAGTATCGTCACGCGTGACCGACTGGGCACAATGTGCCAGCAGGCGAGCGATCCCGGCGCGGTCTCTCAGGAAACTAAAGTGCCAGCGGGGAACGATCTTGCTGAGAATCCCGGCCAAAGTTCAAAGGCGCCTGTGCAAAGCGCCCGCGAAAGCGATGCGGACGGCAACAGTAGCGACGGCGAAGAGTATGCAGGCTCTCGCTTTGACAGCAGCAGCAGCAGACGTGCATGCTATTACTTGAATCGTTGAGTGTACGGTAACCGACATAGATAGGTAGGAACGTCACCTACTATGGAGCAGATAATGTCACTGACTTTTAATATCTAAGTGTGTTTCTGTGAGTCCATCTGTCTACCCGGGTCTGCAGCGTTGCTGGCCCCGGCCCCCTGCTGAGTTCAGGGGTATAGGTGTGGGTAGCCGCTTCTTTGCGAGCAACCATGTACTTGTTTTTTCGTGTTTCTTTTCTTTCCTTCAAGAATACCTCGATTGTCGAGCAAAGGCGGGGTATTGATGCGCCAACCATTGTTGTTCGGCAATCTTACAACATACCAGGTACAAGTCCCTTTTTAGCTAAAGAGTTCTTATTTTATTTTTATTTTTTCATGATGGCTACAGTACTTTCCTATAGAGTATCCGATATAGTGGGTCGGAAAATGTGTACTGCGGCCTTCTAAGCGGGAGATCGCGAACCGTCGCCCCCGTATCACACGTAGTGTACAATGTTTTTTTCGCGCATTCAAACCAATATTAACTCGCCAGCCCAATAGAGTAATACCACGTAAACGAGAAGGCAAGTTTAGGTGGCTTGTGCATCGAATCAACAATCAAATTTATCCGTACACGTCGTTTCGGTTATAGAACAGCAGTACAGCAGTAGTACGCAACATCTTCCACTCAAAAAAATGTATCGTGGCAATGAAACAGGGAGCAAGCCCTAAATTGACTGCCCGGCACCCGCCGGTTACCCGCCGGGTACCCGCCGGGTACCCGTTTACCCGGGTACCCGTCAAAATGGCATTACCCGGCGGATAGGGTAGGGTCCGTGCTCCAACATTTGTCGGGTACCCGTATCTGGCGGGTACCCGCAGGGTCCTACCTCTAGGTGCTCCTCTTCGCGTTCTTGGTCCTACCTACCTCTAGGTGCTCCTCTTCGCGTTCTTGGATGGCGATGGCGGTTGTGCATTAGCTTCGGTTGTGCGTTAGCTTTTTATCGCCGCTATATGTTTTGAGGCTAATATCGTTCTGCAGCAAGTTCGGTTCCCATTATCCTTGCCTCGTTAACTTCAGGCATTTTCCAAGGGTACATGTAGCCCATTTTCAGTTTTTTTTAACCTTCATCACTAGTACGAGCTATCTTGAATCAAGATCACGCCCGCGAAACCGATCGCCTCGTACGCATGATCAGCTCGAAGCGAGGACAGAACACACGGATATCCTATATGATTATTGTCTTTCCAATGATCATGAGATTTACCCACACAAAACCAAACCAAAATTTGTATCTGCCGTGGTCACATGTGGAGCGATGTTATCATGGCATCGAACGCATGCATGGACGCAGTTTCAGACCGCACTACAACAGTAACAGGACGTCATGGACAAAACCTGCTGTTTAAATGCACGTCTATAAACTGCTTTGATGACGTTCTGTTATCATCTTGGGGTCTCCATAATGCTTGCTGCTGTCAATATACCTTCTATCAAGTACGCCAAAACTGGGTTTTATCGCAAAACATCGGACCTCGAGGTTCTTTATTTATACTGTAGTAGACTGATACCCCTGACTTCGTCCACCAAGTCGCACGTATCCGTGACTTGTACGCTTACTCTTTTACGTGCAAAACAGCACGCTACTACGATCTGCAGCTAAATTACTTACAAAAACACAAGCACGTTGCTGCTGCTGTAAAATCGACGTCCGTTTTGTGGCTCAAACTCGATATTAAGGAGGTTGTGTATGCTTCGACCCTACGAATCAGCGCGCTGTTGCTGTGCTCGCCTCCTGCCAAGCGAGCAACACACTTCAATATGGCCTGCCAAGCTGCAGGGGCAGTACCCTGGGGCTATGCGCGACACTTCTTGCCTGTGGATATAGTTTCCTTACGAGATCGAAGCTAAAAGAAGAGTGGCTTGCGTTTGTGGTTTTTATTAGGGGGAAATGTTCAGCGGATTGAACAACTTCAACCGGCATACTCGTCTCAGTTGTTTACCTGCAGTAATTCAATGCATACCTTTTTTAATATATAGTACATGCAGTACTCCAGATGGTTGATTTGAATTGAAAATTCTCGTTTTTCCGTGTGTAGTGTACGTGTACTTATGAATTAAGGCAATAGAACCTCGACGTGCAAGAAGGGATATCAGGTGTTTTTTTTTGCCATTTGTTTGGGTCCTTGGTAAATTTGGCTATTGATCTCACGAGTAAATTAAATACGTTCCGTTCTCATTAACGAAAACTGTAACTTGGTTATCATGCATGTTTACTCGAATGTAGTCTCTAGTACAAGATCAGGGTTGTGTGTGTCGCATAGGCACCAGGCACACAATGCAGCCGCTGATCAATGGTACCCAGCGGTGGCGGTAGCAGCAGCAGCAACAATAACAGCATAATAAGCGTTATATGTTTGTGGTATGCGGTTGCTCGATACTGGTTTCCCGATATGTGGCGGTTTCATACTGGTCTACGGAGAT
>MEHQ01003643.1:0-43033 GCA_008828725.1 Saccharina japonica
AATAGGTTATGACTATAAGCGCTATTGGTAATGTCGCACGGGATCAACAAGACATTTTCACTTTTACGTTTCAAGTGGCTGTTTTATGGCACACTAAAATGGTGCAGCACCTCCCCCAAGGTGTCTCACAAGGTGCCTCGCCGCTAAGGTTGCTTCAAGGTTAGCCGAATGGCCACATGTGATTTCTCATCCGACAGCACTTTAATTTTCCTCCCCAATCATTGGTTCGGTGAAGCATAACGCTCTTTAAGTGAGGAGCTTAGAAAAAGCATGGTGCACCTTTATCGTAGCGTGCATCGGCGGCGGCGGTATTTGAGTAATAATGTTGCACAAAATACAAGGGTAGGAAAGATGGTCGTGAGACAGGAGACATCCGCAGATTAAGCATGGTATTATATTTTGGTAGCTCAGTCCGAGGAACGCATCAACAAATGCAGTTCGTATTAGTTACATGAACGCACGTTCGTGGACTAATGAATATACGATCTTTGAAGCCAAAGACACATGAACCAATTATATTTCCATCGATTTTCCAGCTCTTAGCAGAGCCCTCCTCTCGATCGCACTCGCACATTAGGACATAATGCAAGTTTCCCGTAACCGTGAGCAAATAGTTGTCGTGTATGGATGCCAACATCACCTCAGGCGAAACACGTGGGCGTGGGCACAACATTAACGCCATTACTCTAGGATCCTCCTTATCTGCCGAGAATGCAAGCATGCGTGTTCCGCCTTAGTGGACAATAACTGCACCAAAACCCTGATCTGCAACGCTAGCGCGGATATGTTTTTCCAATGCATTCCCTTTGAAAGCGGGTGCAGGCTTCAAACAATATCAAAACATGCACCAACACATGGCTGCATAGAATTTACTACCATCTCCAATATTAAGCGATACGCAACCCGAGTTTCGTAGCCTCGTGCAACTGACGGCGGGAACGAGAGCAAACCTCGCTGCTCTGTAAACGAACGGCCAACTCAATGGCAATGGTTCAGTGACCATTTAAGTAAAGGGGGGAACCTAAGTAAGCACCGCTGTAACAGCCAAATACGTCTACCAATTACAATTGTTCAGGACTAGTCTACATGTGTAACAAACATTCAAAGGACACGACATTTGTTTGGTGGACCCAGGAAAATGTCACAACATGCTATGTACTTCGTTAGCGAACAAGCGGGGGGGGCGTGCTCCATGGTGAAGACTCCCTTCTCTTAACAAGACCCCCCCTTAACCCACGTGATGCCGTGCTGCTACGGTGGCACTGTGTATCAAACCTGTGTCTCTCATACCCCACGCCACCCGTAAATATATATCACGGTATGTATATGAATAATGTACTCACCTATAAAATATAAACCCATTGAAGAACATGGGTGTGGCGCAAAACTTCACATCATGATCATAGCCGTGTAGCCCTTGAAGATTGTCAAATTTTTCTCAGGGGATGACCGCACAGCCAAACAAGCAACCGTTTGTCACAACAACCTCACGACCGTTGTCTACAGCACACTTTGAAAATATATTGTAGGCGTGTATATAGGATTGCAGAACGGATACATATTATTAAATTTAGAAAGACCTGCGGACGCGACATTCAACTAGAGTGGAAAGACACGATTGAGCGTAGACACCAATTTTCCCTCTGATGCAAGGCCCCAAAATGTTATGTATCAATTACCGGCATACCCGAACAAGCCTCGTGCAACTGTCGATACTCCGCCACGCACAACCTATATGAAACCGGTGGCGTATATCGATATTATTTTCAGCGGTGACAAACGTCGTCACGCCGGCTCGTGATCTGTGCCTTGTGAAACTACCGACGCATAGAAAATACCAAGCAGCATGATATGTACGCCATGCCAAAAAGCTCCGCACGTTTACCGCAGGCAGCTTACGTCTATGTTCCGCCTGTTGACGCTTTTTTCGGTATTGATGAGACGTATCTTAGTTCGTCGCTTTTTGCACGGATCTCTGTAGCGCGCCCCTTAGACTGACTATGCCAAACTTACTGCGTATATCAAACTGTACCGTACTCAATCGGAATGGATTATTATGTTGTTCGATATTACCTACCGATGATCGTGTTTTTCAGTCTAGCTTTCCCGTGGTACAATGGTGGTATATTAGCACCTTTTGGGACAAATACTGGTTGACCGACGTGGCCTCTGAAGGTGAGAAACCGTCCAAAATGCACGCTGCACTCTAATTAGAGTGTTTATATAAAATACACGTGGCCTTGATTTATCTCTAAGGCCCCTTCACACATATTCACTACAATGTATTCCTTTCAGGATTTGAATTATATTGAGATCTTCCTAGGTGGGAATCTTCAGTTTCATTCAGTCAAACTCCCTTGAGTAGAGCGTGCCGAACTGTGTGGTCGAAGTAGTTGAACCTTCGGGCCACGTGAATGGCACTTAGATGCGGTGGTGGTTCATTGGGAGTTGAACACGATGTTGATAGCGAAGGAGGAACGAGGGAGCTGGGCCCCCTTTCATGGTGTGTGTACTGCATTCACGGTCATTCGGCACCTGGGGACAATATACCTGCGAAAAGCGGAAAACGAAGTTGAAGGCGTCTCGGTGAGATGGAGAGGTCAAGCACGTAAAACGACACAAATTCTAAGAATAACCTGTCATACAGGTGGTGATGTTACCTTCTTAATGTTGTGTCGCGTCCACGAGAGAAAAGGAACATTAATGAGACATATACCCTGAAACGAAAACCCCCTCGACACATGGTCGTGTTCAACAACTACAACTCGTAAGTCGGAATATAGCGTTGCAATACCAGCATGTATCTATGAAATGTACCGGGAACTTGTGCGGACGTGTGTAGGCCGTGCCGGGGTAACGACGGTGTTGACGTTTCTATTAATAGTATCCACGGAGCTAGCCCAATAGCGCGATTGCAAACTCTCGGTTACTTTGATCGCAAACGCATGCAACCGGCAATATATTGGATGCTTTCGTTCTACAAAGAGAGGCGGCAAAATTGAGATCTACAATATATCATGGTAGAACTCCTGGAATAGAACAAGCGACACCAGGCGAAATAATACTAAAGTTCGAGTTTGACAGCGTTTTGAATTTATGTTGGTGATCGGTCGTCAATAGTGTTACGTTTTGACATGAGGAGGATAACTGCAGTAACGTGACAGCGCATGTCGTAGCACGCGTTCGGCACTAGTGCTGGCATGGCTCATGCCACCGATGTTGCATTTCGTGTAGAAGGGATTTCTGTACAGGGTGTATTCGCATTTGCACCTCTTTGAATTTACACAACGTCCGGCAGTAGACCGACGACAGCCGTGTTAACTGCTGTCTTAGCCTTACGAAACTAAAGGCGTTCATACGAAACGTATTGTATTATGAAGAGAGCGCTCCAGAATGAGTTAAGTCCTTGTTTTGTTCAAGTATCGATCTAGGTGTAAACCATAGGATTCTCGAAACAATATATACAGCATGCAGAAAAGAACACGTATGTTTTAGCACGTACCCCAGCTGTGTGGCGCTACCGGGGCGACGTAAAGAGGAGAGACGTCTACTTTACAGCCGTGCACTCAATGTCCTATGTAAACTGATGATGACCAACTGCGCGGTGTCTTTGACAAACACAACGCCGAACTATTGGGGTCATTCACACACCACCCGCACTAGAAATGATCTTCTCTCGAACTGTGCTACGAACAAGCCAGAGAGATGAATCCCAAACAAAGAGAGACGACGACTTTAAACATACGCGTACGCGTCAGCCTGTCTACAGTATATTAGGGTTTTTTCGAATCAAATCGAAACTTACAGTCCGATTGACTTCTCAGCGTACGATGTGTCAGGTAGACGTGCACGTCTACAGTAACCGGAACTAGCCAGAGGCGTGTACTCCACGATTGTAGAGTTGGTGTGTTGGAATGAGTCCACAAGGTTCCAGGGAGGGTTGATACTGCGAATTCAACATTTTTCACCTATGTCGTGATGGCACTTTAGAGGTCGGTGCGCATGGCGGTATTCGAATCGTCCTGTTCGCTGGAGAGCAGTGACAGGAGCCGGCCGAATCACCATGTTCGTCTACGAAAGACGTACAAGCATCCAGGCTTACACTCAGGTACACAAAACAAGCCCATTAGTATTTTCATTCGCACTCATATATGGCAGGCCAAGATATTTACATATATTCAGCGACGTCTAGTTTATCGCAGGGTTCGTGTATTTTGTTGAGGTATACCTAGGACAAGCTTCGTCTTTACGGTGGGCACATTTACGCTAGAACATGTTTTGAATGCCAGCGATGGCAAAACGTAAGGTATTTCGTCGATATTGGCTTGGGGTGGCATACGTACCGTAAGATTACCGTTATAATTATCATTGTACATGATCGTGCGCCTCGTAAATGAAAACGAACTAACGGCTCGAATTAGTGCGGATTGGTTTCGTTTGGCGTTGCATCGTAGGCTTTGGCGAATGAGCCAACCGAGGGCTGGTTGTCGGATGATTACATTTGAACTATTTTCCGGGGGGAAATATAATTTTATCATAACGGTTTGCAAAATATTTGTTTGGCGAAAACTGTTGTGCTCGCCGTCGGACGAGCTCTGTCATTGGTTATACATTCAATATTATTGTAGGGTTATCACAGCGAAATGGTGTGCGAGTAGTGTATACAACATGCACATCAGTCGGGGGGTTGAACTCAAGGTTTGGCGGTCCGGTGGGTGTCAATTTGTTTTATATATTTTAATCTAGCGGGAATGTTGTACACACGAAATTTCGAGCGATTGCATGACCACGCTCTTGCTCTATCTGCCCGGCTGCTTGCTTACTATAGGATCCGAGAGGCAGGTGACTGTATTTATGATATCGGCCAGGTTGTTGAAGTCTAGATGTTTGGATCCGGGAGGGCGCGGGAACATTCGTGTTTTATGTAACGCACTTTGTGTAATTAGCCGCACTAGTGTGTACACAATTTTTGTCGTCGACATTGTTGTTGTATTGGTCAGATCGATAGTTGCGGCTAGGCCCCTTCAAGGCGTGCCTGAAAAAATGTCATAAAAATGATCGCAACTACTATTTGTGAAATGAGCGTGCCTGAGCTACTGTTTCCATGCCTGCCTTGCCTTTCTTTTGCCAGGCACGCATCAGGCACGCTTACAGGCATTTAAGGGGCCCCTTCGGTCATGATGAAACACGAGTCTTCCATCGTTGAAAAATATATCTTTTTCGTTTTTTTTACAGCAATACTATTTCTGGTATACTAACACCATATCAGTACTCCTTACGGAAAACGGCATAGCTCCAGTTCTAATGCTCAGGTTTTCGCCCATAGAGTATTTTCAAAGAGCCTAGACCATGGTAAACATTTGTGTATCGGGAGGCATATCGATCAGACGCCTTGGTCGTCACGAAAAGTGTCTCTAAAGAGGCACTAATCCTTAAGGAAAAGTGCCTTTTTAGAGGTACTTTTCGTGACGACCAAGGCGTCTGATTGATATGCCTCCCGATACACAAATGTTGACCATGGTCTAGGCTCTTTGCAAATACTCGATGAGCGAAAACCTGAGCATTAGAACTGGAGCTATGCCGTTTTCCGTAAGGAGTACTGATATGGTGTTATTATACCAGAAATAGTATTGCTGCTATAAAAAAAACGAAAAAAATATATTTTTCAACGATGGAAGACTCGTGTTTCATCATGACCGAAGGGGCCCCTTAAAACATTATGTAAATAACGCCGATGGTCTGGAGCTCCCAAAGTCAGGGAACCTTGTATTTGATTTTAGGGTGTTTAACGTATTGTTGCCTGAAAAAATGCCTGAACCGTGCCTGAAACCTTTCCGGCGCCCCAAGACAAGTATATTTTGTGAGCAGGCAAAAAGCCTGAAAAATGTGCCTGACACTTTTTGTTCAGCGCCCCAACGCGAAGCATACATTAATTTCAAGTATTTTTGTTGCAACTGGAAAAATACTTGATAAAATGCCTGAAACCTGTTGAGCGCCGCAAGGAAAAATCACATACTAGATTCAAGTAGTTTGGTTTCAAGGAGTAAGATGCCTGAAATAATTCATGTATGATAACGTAGCTGCTCATTATTATTTACCGGTATTAAACAAGCCGTGGTATATATATATGTATACGTCACAGCGTCTTTAGCTGACGGTACTATTAATAATATACAACTCAGCTCTTAATTCGTAGTGTTGGTAAGCAACAACAAAAAATCTTGCTTAGTGCACGATTTTGTACAAAGCACTATATTGAGCACAATCGAAGAAACACGAAAAGCCATTCTGTTATAAGGATCACCCTGGGCTGGGCAATCGATCGATCTTTTACCCCTACGAGTATAGCTCAGCAGGTAATACCCTCACATTTGACGTCGTCGAGGACACGGGTTCGAATCTCACTTCGAACGTTTTCTTTTATAGAAACGCTTGCGCGTGCGTCCCTCAACAAAACAAGTCTCCCTGGTTCCCTAGGTACTGAAACGAAGCGGGTAGGTCAACGTACGGCCGTATACGGTACCGACGTACCAAGTATCCCGCCGTCCAAAGGGGGGGAGAGTGGTATAAGGATTACCCTGGGCTGGGTAGTCGATCGATCTTTTACCCCTATAGCTCAGCAGGTAATACCCTCACAATTCTTACTTGCATATTTTAGGTGTACATGGTTTTTGGTGTCGTATACTCAACACCATACACAAAACTTGTAAATGTTTTACAGTACGAGGTAGCGTGCTAATATTTGAAATCTGTAAAAACAAATGTATGTGATTTAGTGTAAGCCGGTCGCCCCGGCAGTTTAGTGGTCAGCTTCAAAGGCTACTCGCATTGGTACCCGAGTTCAAATCCCACCTTGGTGAGATTTTTACTTTAGTTCGTAAAATGAAAAAGAACCAATTGCTGAGAGCGCATTTGTGGCGTGGATAGGCGGAATCCGACGCAAGTCGACAAGGAAAGGAAGTGCTCAAATCTCCTCGCGATAAAAGTGCAAGGCAAGTACCGTAGTGAACAGGAAGGAGCGTACCGAGTAACCCAGGATCTGGGTTAGGACTAAACAGGGATAAATAATAGAAGGGCGAAGATATTAAATGGTATGAACAAAAAATAATTGTACAAAAAAGTGTATGATACCAGTACATGGTATGGGTTTTAGTTTTGCGATACTCCAATGCTCATATATATATTTACATCAGGGTTTATTTAGTATTGTATATTTTACGCCATACAGACTAAATACACGAATTCAAACTAAATACAAGCTCACGACTTGCTTGAGCAAAGCATCTAAAGACACCCAAAAAGCAAAAAGCAAAGCAACTCCTTTTTGGGGTGCGTACCAACACTAAACTCAGCTGGAGGTCCTGTAACGAGCCACGGCTTGTTGCATGCTACGAGTACGTTTACGTTTGCATGCAATATTTCGGGCTGTGCATTTTACCCGTTAAACCAATTTTGCTTGTCTATATATTATAGTACAGGAGTTTTCGTGGGGCGCTCGACAGGTTTCAGGCATGTTTTCAGGCATTCTTTTTACTTGAAAGCAAACTTGAAATTCATGTAGCGTTGGCGTTGGGGCGCTGATCATGATTCAGGCACTTTTTCAGGCATTTTGCCTTTTCACGCAAAACTACTTGAAATTAGTATCGGGTTTGTCTTGGGGCGCCAACAAAGTTTCAGCCACGTCTCAGTTTTCAGGCAAATGCATGAAATAGATAGGTCTTAATTTCTCGGTCGCAGACAGCCCTAGACTGAATAGTTCGGGGAAATAAGACTGTGCGCATGTTCGGGCCTCGGCCGAAGTTGGTGGGGTGAGCTCTTGACCTTTGAGGTCGGGGGTTCCGGCAATTAACAATGGGGAGGTAGTCCGAGTTCACACCGCCTCGAAGCTGCCAAGCAAAACCTATACGTATGATACGACTTCTGGTATATTATTCGTTTTTTGCCCCGCTGCATGAAGAGAACACACGAGCCCTCACCACGCGTATGATAACAACAAGGACTGTACGGACAGAGGAATACGCCAACCGTCATGTAGCAGTAGTCGATAATACGCTGAATGCATCTGTGCAGCTCTCTCTGCGCTGAACACAGCAGTAGTAGACTATGTAAACAGCCTCGACTCAAAACAGATGCCAACACCCACATCAGTCTTTTTACTACGCGATTGAGCGCTGCGCAGGTATTGCAGACTACAATATCTGCGAAAAAAACAGATCATTGCTGCAGATCTCTGAATAACGGAACAACTACTTTAGACCACAAAGGCGCACGTACACATAACAGCGCATGACGTTCGAAAAACACCCCCCGGCGCAGTCTGTCGCCGGTGGTGAGTTATAATTTGGGATAGGGGCAACCGTCGTAGAGGCTATCGTGATAAGAATATCGTAAAACTGATGCATGGTGTAAGGGACTTGATAAAACGTCAGCTAAGTTTACTGACAAAAATAATAAAGAGCGAACGTGACGGCATGCTACGTAGTGTCAGCTCGGGTAAATCAAAAGCAACTGTTCGAAACTAAACACAGTACGTACCGGGTGTACATATTGGATAAACACCTGGGCAGAAGTCGTCACGTATCGTGAACATCTGGTGTGAATTAGGACGTGTGCTACAGTAGAAGTTGCGCCATGCATGTTTCTGAAGCTGCTCGCGTGAGAAGCTCTACACGAGCACCTAGCACACAACATGTAGTTTCGGACGAAGATTGGAGTGCTACCCGATCAACAACAACATGGCCTTGAATAAAAAATGAGCAAGAGTGCAACACAAAGAAAATAAGGGTGACTAATTTCGGCTGAGACGCCCGATCGTTCACAGCATACAGTATATAGGGCGAAACGACCTACCTCCATCATAGCACCCATAGAGGATGTTCACGATATCATAATTAGGTGTTGTGCAGTTTTACCCTACATATCATTACGACCTACAAATGCCGACCGTACTTCCGCGGCAGGTATGCCGATCCCGCTTCAAGGAAACGACAACCCTCGAACCTGAAGCCGTCCTCACCACATGTGTAGAATTCTGTAACACATTCCCCGCGGCAGCAGTACAGGCCTCTATCACAAGGATTTCCCTCGTCGCATCCTGTCGAGGGCGATGGATGAAAGGAGAACGTAATTAGGGGCGGAGACCAACATGCAGTAGCGGCACACCATATCAACAGGTTGTCAACTGACGTATTATGTTAGAAGATTCGTAAACCAAATTACGGAACTCCGGGAGATTTATAATACAATACTGTGTACGTCTCGGTGTGCTCGTATAGACCAAGGCAATAGTTGACACTAAGATTGAGTCACAATCAGTCACGTGCATGGACAGGGGTACGCACTAGGTTAGAAGTGCCGACCTCTCCCAGGTATGTGGTATGGTGTACTGGAGCGCCCTCTACAGGCTTGGTCCAACCCTCAACTTTCGTCGAAACGCTCCATTTAAAAATAACGTGAAACTTCAAGCTTTATTTCCAGGATAGCAATGCGAACAATACTAAGAACAATACTAAGACAACACCGTAACCTTAAACCATTCGAGAGTTCGTACGACGGTTAGGTTTTGAAGTCTTCCATACAACACGATAAATGAATCGTAAGGCTCGACGTCTGTCATGTCTTCCAGGCACAAACATATTTTGTTCTGGTGTTGTAACGAGGCGACGGTCGTGGCGTTCGGCACATATATATCGGTAACGCTCGGAAACACCTGGCGTGGGCGTCATAGCAGACACATCAAAATGTCTCCGTTTCGTGGAGTGGTTGGAGCCATTAAAACGGGTGTGTGGCCGAAACCTTTTTAGTCACCACCCCGTAACATGTTATTGGGGGACAACGTAGGCACCGTACACTACCAGACTACATGTTAAAAGTCGATCATAAAAGTTGCGTGCGTCCGCAACTACACAACTAAATAAAGGAAGTAGTCATAGTGGACGATTACATCGATCTATACTTGGACGTTGTACAGCTCCAATGAAATTATATCGATGTCGTCAATCGAGAGCACTGGTTACCACAGAGCTCGAGGTCCACAGCGTACTCTTTCGGACCACACGCGCAAACAGACTAAAATCACATCGGCCGTACGTACCACATGCATACTTTTGATGTAAGTGCTTGGAGAGCACAATGGTTGAAAGCTCTGCATGGGAATCATTGCCGTTGCAGTTAAATACAGTAAAGTAACCACTGCCAATCTCGAGGATTCCTTACCACAGAGCGTGTCCTGTTTGGTGCATGTTCCTCGGCAGCATGCTGAGTCCTCCGGACAGAGGTATTCTTCATCGCATTCTGTCGGGAACGATCGGTGGACGGCACACGGAAATTGGGGCGAATGTAGAACAAGAGGAGATACAGATGTGGTAAGAAAAGGACCATGATTGTTAGATACGGGCATATACATGAGTTACGGTAGCTGATGGGTCGTATTTGCACCGAACACGACCGTAAAAAGCCCAGGACTTCAACTGGAGTTTGTACTACGTGCAAGTTATAAACATCTAGACCGATGAGTCGCTCTATCCCAGATACTTCGCTGTACCGTTTTCGAGTGTCCCCAATACATGCTTTTTTGCAACGCTGCATGTGTGCGGTACTGTTTCGAATGTGCCTCTTCCTGGCCGTCGTCGCCTCACTCACGAAATACGATATAACACGGGCAATATTTTAAGTCGCAAAACAAACAGCACGCGTATTGTAATTCACTCTTGCGCCTGGCACTGCTTCTTCCACAGCGCCCGGTATATTTAATGTCGACTTATGCTGTGCTAGCTGCAAGCGTACGTTAGGTGTTCATTCGTATCGTATATTATTATGTTCACGGATCAAAATTTGGGGGGGGGGGGGGGGGGGGTGGCCTACAACGCGTGGTAAGGGCAAGCAATCTGCGAACCCCCCGCAGAGCATGTGCAATATTTGCGCGTGGCCAACCTCTTCGTTGCTTCGATTGGTGGGCGTCATCAAGCGATCCCCAAATCTCGTCAAAATCGGAACTGCTTCCGATTTACCGTAGGTTGGTTCTGGTACCGTGTCCTCTAAACATATGTAATGGCCGCAGAGTCATGCCGTCGCAACTAAGCGACGTGAACAAGGCATTATTCGACCACAGTCACATGTGCTCACACTGTTCAATTGATTCACAACAATGGAACGATCGTTGTAACTGAATGGTGTCGACAATCCTGCAGTGCCCACAATACGTTCTGCATTGGTTATTGCGAAATACAACCACCACCGTGAACCCAAAGGAGTTCTTACCACATTTCTCGAGATCCGCAACACAAAGGCCGCGGCAGCACGCTCCGTCGTCAGGGCAGGGTTGTTCTTCGTTGCACGCTGTCGTAAACGGTAGGTGCACGCAGAAAATACATATTAGGCACCGTCGCCAGTGTAGTATACACACCTCGTGTCATTGGGGGAAACCAATAGACATTGTTTGGTATGCCAACAATGTCGGAAAGCATGTTCACGAAATACTCGAAGAAAACAGGTTCAACCCGAGTTACCGTGCTACAAGCGAAAATATGGCATTTGGTGCAGGGATACGCACATGCGTAGAAATTTCACAGACAGCTCGTACAGGATACCGGAGTACCAAACACGGGTTTTGGACGAGGATCGATTCAACATATGATGTTTGGAATCATAAGATGCTTGTTGTCTAAGCTTAAATCGCGAGCGATAGTACGCCGTGGCCAGTTGGGTCCGCCGCCAACAGCGCAGGCAGGTATTGGGCACATTTGCATGAGCCACAACCTAGGGCGAAGCCCCCGACAAATGAGCTGCATTGTTTAGTTGGGGACATACGCACCGTGATAGGCGATGTTATAACTTCAGATGTTTTCCCATCGTCAGGTACATCACGTTGAAGGAACTTGAGGAAGGCAACGTATAGCGTACGGCAAGCTGAAACAGAATTTCACTTGGCTTGCATGTGAACGTTGGCAATCGGCAATGTCTTGGTTTGACTTGAACCCATTGTCAAGTACACAGCCGTGCATGCGGCGACCATGCCGGAACAAAAAGATTGTACTCAGTTAGCAGCTACAGTAGTAGTGTGGGATCTGGACAACGAGAAAGGCTTCATTCATATACCTACAAGTTTTAGACGAACTATATGAAAACCTCTACGTGAACTAGACGCTCACACCGACAGCAGCTTTTTAACAAGCCGTTTGATCAATGCACAGGCCCTGCCGACTACATTATCTGCCCAATTTCGACATCAAGTCCGCGGACCCCTGACTACCGGAACAACCACCATATACAACAAAGGGCGTACTCACAACAGCGTTCGACGTCCGAAAAACAGCCTCCGCTGCAGCAGATCAGGTCGTCAGGGCAGAGATATTCCTCGTCGCAGTCTGTCGTCGGCGGTTGAGTTAGGGTTGGGGATAGGGTCAGCCGGCGTATAAGCTACCGAGACGAGAAGGTTACGAAAACGAGGAATGATGAAATATGTATTCAAAACACGTCAGCGAGGTCGACTGAAAATTTAATAGACAGAACGTCACGGCAGGCTAGTCAAAGCACCGGGAAATCAGAAGCAACCGCTGGAAACGAAACACATAACGGTTGAATAGACTGGATACACAGTTGGGAAAAATAAGTCACGTATCTTGGATATCTGGTGTAAAAGAGGAGGTATAGCACTAAAGAGGTGCGCCATGTTCGTTTCTGAAGGTCCTCAGTTTTTAACGCTTTACACGAGTACCTCACCCAAAATCGGGTTTTGTTCGACATCCAACAGTACTTTCCGACGACCAGTAACATGGCCTGGGTATACAATGGACCACATTGCAACACGGAGATGAAATTGCGACTAGTTTCATCTGAGGATCCCGATCATTCAGGACATATTTAAGCCTGAACCGTGTTACCTCTATCGTAGACAGCGACACAGTACAGGGTGTTGACGAGGCAGTGTTTGCGCAAATATTAGGTGTTCTGAATGTTTAACCCAATCATCTCATTACGACCGACGAAGGGCCAACCGTGCTTCCAGGGCAGTTATGCGGATCCCGGTTCAAGAAAACCACAACCCTTGAAACCCCAAATCCATCCTTACCGCATATGGTGATGTCCTCGATGCACTCTCCGCGGCAGCATGACAGGTCGCTAGCACAAGGGTATTTCTCGTCGCATCCTGTCGAGGGCGGTAGGTGAATGAAAAACAAGATTCGGGGTGGAGACCGATCGGCAGTAGGAGAATACGATATGAGCAGGTTGTCAACTGACATATTTTATGTCAGGGCTATCGTAAATCAACATAAGCCACTCCAGTAGATTGAACATGCACTACTGTGTGCATCACGGTACGCTTGTATGAACCGAGGCAATTAATGACAACGAGATTGATCACAACCCACCACATGTGCATAGACATGGTACCTTGTATATAGTACTGGGGTACTCCCTACAGGCGTGGGGCACCGCTGGGTTTTCGGCAATCATTCTATATTTCAAACACAGCAACATTCAAGTTATATTTTCCAGGATAGTAATGCGGATGCCGCTAAAACCACACCATATCCATAAACCCATAAAGGATTCCTTACCGCAGGTGTTAGAGTCCGCCACACATTCTCCACGACAGCATATCTCGCCGCGAGGACAGGGATATTCCTCGTCGCATTCTGTCGCGGACCGTAGGTGAAGGCACGATGGGAGCATGAATATGTAGGCCGACGTTCAGTAGCAGTCCGCCAGGCGAGCAGGCCGTCCACATGAAATATGAATGTAGGCATTTTTGCAAACATGCGCAGGCAACTATCGTAGTTTGACAGCACTGTACCGCGAACTTCACGGTGTGCTAGTGTAATTCCAGGCCTTCAACGATCACGTGTGTTTGGGGCTGCATGGCACGCGTGAATATATAGGATACATACCGGGGCAGATGTCATCACTAATTCCAGATAGTGGGTTGATGTCAACACATTCTGCGCGGCAGCATACCTGACCTCGAGAACAGGGACCTTCCAGGTCGCACCCTGCCTCGGGCGGTGCATTGAAGGATAATAGGAATGTCACTCGACGCACAGTGGAAGCCCACGAGGTGAACATATTGGAAGAGCGAACAAGCTGAGTGGTATAAAACAACTGAATTACTCTGATGGGCTGACAATACTGTACGTCGAACCACATAGCATACGAGCAATAACCAAGGGAACACCTGATGAGAGCTTGAAGCCAATCAACTCACGTGTGCGTGTTAATTGCACCTGGGCAGAAATACGTATGTATCCTAGATACGTCCTTTAATGTACTGCGTTGACCCAAACCGGCTTCGGACACTGCTTGATCTACAACTCAATTTGATACGAAGTATAAATATATCCGGGTCGGCGTCAACAAGAGATTTGCCATTGCCCTCATGGTAGGAGCAATATGCCGGCTTTGGTTAGGGGCACCCATCTCCTAACCGCACTACGTACTAGAGTAAGACAAAGCTTGTAGTATCCATACAACACGCAATCGACCGAAGGTACTGTATTGTACAGAGCAGTTTCAAGGAAGTTATATCGTTACTGAGATATTTCCATACCGCATTGGTCGAGGTGCTCCACGCAGGTTCCACGACAGCATGCCAAGTCTTCAGGGCAGGTGAGTTCTTCGCTGCACTCTGTCATAAACGTTTAGGGGAAGCCAGAGGTCATAGTTATCCGACGTAGAGACACAGGACGCATGCGCGCGGCGAACACTCTAGATGTTTGTAAGGAAAAAAAGCCATGCATCGTTGAGGTAGATCGGCGACGTGTACTTGTACCATTCTCCGTATACGAGACAGAGCTCGAATCGAACGGTGTCGGAGGTGCATGCGATGTGCATTTAGGTAGAATTCTTGGGAATATCGTACACGATTTAGAAATCTTCACTTGAGGGCTCATTACAGAAGACGAACAGCTGTCAACATAATCAATGTGAAAATGAACCATAATTTCTCTGGACATCTGCGGGATGATGACGAACCATTCTACAACATGGCTAAATAATGTTTTCGCAGACACCCTAGACATGTATCGTGCACATATCCGCCAGCATATGAGTAGGTCGCATCCCCCTGTAAAGATGCTACCGATTTTTGTAATTCGGACATGAGGTCCACCCTGCTCATGTCGTGCTGTTTCGTATATCTTCGGAATGTTGGTATTTGAGAGTCGCTGGTGAGACGGGGGGGGTCGTGGGGTGATATTCTAGAATATAGCGTCAAGTCAAAGGGGCGTATATAGTTGGAGGTTTCACACATTTTACGAGGCGCCAGCCTACAGGTGATGATGGCTTTTCACGTATTCAGGGTGCGTGAAGCAGGCTGCGGCCCAGTGTGCCTCATTGCGCTGTATTATAGCCATTTTGTTGTTGTGATTTATTATAGAGAGCTATTATGTATAGCCCGTAAACCATAACACACAACGAAGGGTTCGACATCGACTGTGTGCACTACCTGAAACGCCTTTTCCGATATAAAATGAACGACGAGCGTAGGAAACATGTCCAACGGGCAGCTTATCTCCCGAACTGAGAGGAGTCGAAACTTAATGCGTATACTACTCAATTGCTAATCCCACAGAATACCAAACCCAGCATGCACCTTGGGGACTTCTTACCACAGAGCGTGATGTCAGCAACACACGTTCCTTGGCAGCATAGCGAGCCGTCCGCGCAAGGGTACTCTTCGTCGCACTCTGGAGTAAACGGTCGGAGGAAGAAGCAAGCGAGTGTATCCCAAACGTACAAGCATACCATAGTTTCAGATGGTAAACACGTTATCTTACAACTAGGTAAAGCGACATGTACCTTTTGAAAGGTGTATAACAGTTCATTTTGTTTTGTTGTTTCATCGGGTTCATTATCTTCGCCCTTCCTTTCTCTCTCCTTCCTAGTCGTAACTCAGATCCGGGGTCACAAAGTAGGCTCTTTTCCTTTTCCCCCCACTACGGTGTTTGCCTTTGCTTTTAATCGCCAGAAGGTTTCTTCACTTTCTTCCCTCGTCGACTTGCGTCGAATTCCGCCTACCCACGCCACAAAGGCTCTCTCAGCAATTGCTTCCTTTTTTTTTTTTCAAATAAAGACAAAATCTCTCACCACGGTGGGATTCGATCTTGGGTACCAATGATAGTAGTCTTTGAAACTGACCACTTCTCTACCGGGGCCATCAAACGTGAATATACGAAGCCCAGGGACACTACACACAAAAGCAAATGCCGTGATATACCCCATATACCTGACATGCTTCACTGATTCAACCGAAACAAGCTTTGCACATTTGTTTACCTTATCTCATTGTCAATATGTTACCACCAGAGATTAGAGACGACGCATGCAATCGAATGGCGGGATGGCCCGATTTGTGGACTACAATGGTAATGTTAAACGTGCAGCATACATAGCTGTCGACATGTGTCTACACTATAGGTAGTCTTTCATATTGCCTGGTTAGAATTGTAGGCTAGTGTACACCGTGTATTTAGTTTGTATCGACAGGATAAGCAAAATCGAATATTATTTTCATCGTGAAGCCTCCAACAATAATCAGGGCGACACCATATCTACATGGTTTTAACAAGATGCTTGCCGTCGAAGGTATTGTCACGAGCTACAGCAAGTCAATTCAAAATGGTCCTTCCGCAAACAAAAACACGTACGTTCGCCTAAATACTGCACAGCTCCAGTTATAAACGAAGAACCGAGATTAACATTTGATACATGCACCCTAAGGATCGGCGTTTGTTATGTCTTCAAGGTTCAACATTCAATTTCTGGCATTCTTACCAAGCGGGTATCGTGGTATCTGGTGCAAATACTTCGGTTAAGCGCAAACTGTGAACATCAAGCAGTGGGTGTCATAGCAGACACGTGGAAATGTCTACCTTTTGTGGAGTGGGGAGCGCCATTAACACGGGAATGTGGCAATAAAACATTATATCGCCACACGAATACACGTCGCTTCGAGTCCGCGCAAGTACCACACAACTAGAAGTAAAAGTCCAGCATCTGTGCATGTGTCATTCGATTACACAATTGGATGTAACTGTAGTCATCGTGGACAATCTTCGCAATATTTTCTTGAGCGTTGTACATTTCCAATGAAATTGTATCGATGCCAGTAATTGAGAGTAATAGTTACCACAGAGCTCGACGTCCACGGTGCAGAATCCATGGCAGCATGCAACGTCGTCCGGGCAAGGCAAGTCGTCCTTGCACTCTGTCAGAAACAGTGGGTGCCAGCCGCACGCCAAAGTTATCGAACGTCGAAGCAAACGACATATATATATATAATATGGGCGTGAGAAACACGAGCACGGTTGTAAGGAACCAGAACATATATCACTCTGGTAAACTAACAGGGCTTGCCTTCTGCGTAGTGGTGTCCAATACACGTCAATAAATGAGTACTTTCGAATGCGCATGGGGTATCCACATAAGCAAATGTCATGAACATATAAACGCACAATTCAGACAGTATATTAGCAGAGCCAAACAATCGCGTGGGTAACGTTTTACCGTATGTATTACATTGGGGATTTACGCACGCTGACCTTCCGAGCGTTGAGCAATGGTGGCTGTGTGGCCACATATTGTTTTCGGCGACGTGCAGTTTCGTTCACAGTTCGATCGAGCACAGCCTATAGGGCACAGCATGCAATGAATTTGCTCTCGAATTTTAATGGGAACATGCCAAGAAGAGAGTGGTTTGATGTTTCTCGTGCCCTGATGTTTCGTATCTTCTTGGATTTCAACTCAGATGACGACTTGGCGTGGTGTCATAGTTGTAATAGTAGGCAAGGGTCAGTGTCCCGGTGTCAGCACGTGGCGAGAGTCTGCTCGATAGATTACTTATCATCACCATGCAAATGGCATATTGCTGCTGTGAGAGGCCGGATGTGAATGCGAGTGATGGCTTCGGCCATACAGTAATGGACACGTTGTCAATACTGTTTGAGACGCACAACCGCATGTGTTCGGCCAAACGACGATAACTGCAAAACGTCTGGTGGGACGATGGTTGCATCGAAACATCTACTTCGCAACATCAAACGACCTATGAAGAGCATGCTCCCCGAGTCGATTTTGTCCAACACACACATTATCGTCGGGCGTGAATGGAGTTGGACATCTCTTCCGGATCTGCATTACAAACATCCAGGTGCCACCTATAGCAACACCAACGTGAAGCTGACGGACTCCTCACCACACAGGTCGATGTCATCCACGTACGTTCCGTTGGGGCATAAAACGCCGTCGTAATCTGTCGGGGACGATCGGTCGAAGCAGCACAGGGATGCAAGCCAGCGTAAAAACACATGGGATATTCGAGATATGCGGGTGATGAGCATGCTATTTGATCTTGGTGCAACACGAGCAACACCACAGTTGTAGATGGGCGACACTTGCAACAAACGTGGCTGTATGGATTACAGGACATACAACGATTCAAGGCCCACGGGCAAGCGGTGAAAACCTAAGCAAAGGTCCTGGAGTTATATATAATATACTGTATGCCTCCCCGGAGTAACCGCAACAAGCTTTGGACACGACTTCATCCACACTATAATATTTACGAATGCAAAAGTATTACTGTAGACACTAGGAACGACACCTTGAACCTAATGGTGGAACATTCGAATATGTGAAAGATTAGGAGAATGGTAAGAGTGAGGAGTACTTAGTTGGCGATATGTCTAGGATTAAGACACCGCACCGGAAGAAGATCGTCGAAATATGATGTCACCCGTGAAATATAGTACCCAAAATTCCAGAGAACTGAAAACGTTTCAGATATAAAGTACGCTTTTATCCAACAAACGGGTTGGAGTGGGCAGTTGCGGTCGCCCTTACGTAGTTGTTGTTCTACTGTTGTACTAATATCCATTCGCCACCCTGAATCCACTGTAAAAATTGCAACATAGCTCGACGTCTAGAACGCAGATTGCATGCCACGCCGTCGGGGCAGGGGAGGTTGCTGCTGCAATCTCTCGCAGACGGTTGGTTTACGTAGCATGTGAGTTTAAACCGCCATGCCAGTACTGCACGTGTGCACGTGGTGAACATGCAACGCGAATGAAATATATAACTACTTACACCAACCTGGTAAAACGACGGTGGTCGGCTGTAACGCGACGGTGTACGATACAGAGCGTAGAAGCAAACACGACGAACGGGCATGCCATCCGCACTCAAGTACCTAGTAGATAGTTTGATCAATTCCACATATATTTCAACTTATACACTCACTCAGATTTCACAGTGAAGTTTGGAACTCATGTTTTCTCGTGTGTTTAGGCTTACTTACAAACGGCTGCATTGAATGGCTAGAGTTTGATCGTCGCGCACCAGGCAGACAAGCATCGTGCACAGGTCTATCGGACACTGCGTAAGGCACCGACGCGCGGTAACGATGCTAAGAAACGTATTACGGCATATGCACACATTGGTCACTGTTGAATACATATTTCTAGTCTAATAGTTCCCGTGTTGAACGTCATGGTACGGTATGCATGGTCTGGCCAGAACCTGAAGTGGCAAAAACACTGGCGTCTTTGTCACGGCTACAAAGCGTCAATCTCCAGGCGTCAGCGAGTAGTTTGAGGCAATGTTCATTTTGGACCACGATGGAACCGACGGTTTGCTATTGGGAAAGGCGGGCTACAGATACTAGTGCTTAACGAGACTGCAATGGAAACATTGGCATTCCTCTTACGTCCCTTAACCCTGGTCCCGTGATGACGAAACCAAGTACCTAGTACCCACATTACCACAAAATTCTTGACAAGTACGAGAGGACCGCATACATTATTTACAGCGAGCAGGTGATTGGCGGGAGTTGTAGGAGTAGACAAGCCCTGCCGGCGATGTATGAAAACCACTACCCGAGCGAAATATCAACACCAGCATGAACACAACGTAATCCTTACCACACAGCTCGGGGTCATCAATGCACGTTCCGTTGCAGCATCCTAAGCGGTCAGCGCATGGGTACTCCTCGTCACACTCTGTCAGAGAGGGTCGGTTAAGGCAAAAAGGAAATGCACGCCCACATAGAAGCACACAATGTGTACCGGTGGTTACCAGTACCTACGAAGTATTTCTTTTAGGTGAAACGGTATACGTCACGGTGGTAAGTGACCGGTCTATGGGACCAATGTTCGGCTACAAAATGCCGTGCTTGGGCAACACCATGTCACGAGTGCATGAGGTATGTTCTCCAGCAGGTGCTTTGATCAATCACAAATGTACTGTGTTGGTAAATGGAGTATACCTTACAGTCTTATCAAAGTATAAAAAATACACCTGTTCCCTTTGCGTATGTGCATAGTCCAGGCCTTTTGGACGATACCTACGACCGATGGCGGAAGGTCAATACGTATGATGTATCAAACTTGTGCTCATTGTGCCCTGTGTAATGCTCGCGGTAGTTCTAGATTTGGTTTGTCCGATGAATAATATGAGTGGTGTCAGCCGTTGTGAGTTGTTCGAGTATGTAGTCGACTACATACTCCACAAAGACAAAACATAGCCTAGACTAAAGCTCTAAAGATGATCGGTCGACATCGTATGTTTGATACGGTCGACATTACACTTGCCGTCGAAAGCTATGCCACGACCTGGATATTCGCATCGCTAAATCATTCTCGCCACCGACATCGCAAAATAGGTGTGGTGCACACGTCAGTGGGACGATGCGCATTGAGCTACGCTAGTCAAGGAGGTACCGAAACTATTGGATGGGATGCACCGGATCAATCGATGATCCATCACGCCTGGTTGCATTATATATGGCCGGATCGAAACAATAGAGGTCGTGCCATGGCGAGTATGAATATCGGTCAAGCTGAAGTGGTTAACCCATTGTACATGTGTTGTGGTTAACGAATTCGGATGTCCCCGTGTTAGCTAGCGGTGAGCCGCTGTAAGAAAGGCCCACTGCCAAAACAATTCATATTGTATTTGCTCTGGTCAGGTTTGTCGCCGCAATAATATCACGTGCACAAATTAATTGAAGCGCGGAGCCAAGATTCGTTTTAATCCTACACTATATCGGACCCACGCGCACGAAGAGAAAAAACACTTTAGGCGTATGTTGATACTATCGACAAAGGTGCTTGGAGTCCACAATTGTTTGCATCTCTGTATGACAACCATTGCCCGTTGCTGTTGAATACAATCACCACTGCCAATGCCCAAGACTCTTTACCACAGAGCGTGTCCTGCTCGGTGCATGTTCCTCGGCAGCATGCTGAGTCCTCCGGGCAGTCGCTGCTGTCGTCGCAGTCTGTCGGGAACGGTCCGTTGAAGCCACACGTGCATGCGATCCGATGAGAGCACACGAGTTTTGTAAGTGAACAGGAACCATGTCAGGTACATGAGGGAAACCAATGGAGAAAATATGGCTGATGTGCAGGGTTTGCACGGAACATGGCTTTAGACATTACAGAGCTTGAACAGAACGATGTTGCGTGTGCAAGTTACCAACACTTAGAGCGACGTCTTTATCTCTCTCAGGAGTTGTTCTCAATCGTTGTTGGGAGTACGCAATTGTTTGTTTTTTGTCAATCCCATTTATTATCTTGGCCCTTCCTTTCTCTCGCCTTTCTAGTCGCAACTCAGGTCCGGGGTCACAAAGTAGGCTCCTCCCCCCCCCCCCCCCTACAGTTCTTGCCTTGTATTTTTATCGCGAGAATATTCCAGCACTTTCGTCCCTCGTCGACTTGTGTCGGAGTCCGCCTACACACGCTACGAAGGCGCTCTTAGCAATTGGCTCCTTTCTATTTTTTCACATAAGGTCAAAATCTCTCACCACGGTGGGATTCGAACTTGGGTACCAATGATAGTAGCCGTTGAATCTGACCACTACTCTACCGAGGCGACCGGCAATTCAGGTTTATGGCACGACTGCATTTGTGCTGTGTTGTTGCGAAATATAGTTATGCAGGCCGTCTTCGCCGTACTCAAGAACAACGATACAGCATCGGCAAATGTTTGGGTGGGAAAGACCACAAGGCGTGGCGTATCATCCACTCTGCCGCCTGCCATTGCGTCGTCCACAACGCCCAGCGCATTTTATATCGCATTTACCGGTGCCAAATGCACGAAAACGTTAGGTTTTCAGTGTGTTTACATGATATTTATTCGCAGACGCTGAAACACTCGTGGCGTGGGTAAAATAGTTTCGAATCGCCAGCCTCCTGGTAATGGCGTGAGGTGGCCGTCATCAAGCGATTACCCGATTCCGGTTAAGGTCGAAACTTCTGTATATGTGCTCTGGTTTCAGTATGGTACAGTTTTAGTTCAACCAATATATAATTTCGGTGGAGTCATATGTTACAAATGCACAGGGTAAACAAGAGAGTTCACGACTACAGTCACACGTGCACGAAAGGTTCAATATGTCCACAACACTCGAACGACCGGTGAAACAGATTGGAGTCGGCAATGCCGTGTCTGCAGTACGTTGTGCAACATTTATAACGAAGTTCGATCACCACCGTGAACACAAAGGAGTCCTTACCACAGTCCTTGAGATCCGCAACACATTGTCCGTGGCAGCATGCAGTGTCGTCAGGGCAGGGGAGGTCTTCGTTGCACACTGTCGCAAACGGTGGGTGCACGCAGCAAGCCAATATTGGCCACCGTCGAAACTCTCATCATTTATTGAGCCAGTTTAGTATGGGTAGCTAGTGCCAATGGGTCAATACACTATACATTTACGGGTACATCCGCAACGTCGTAAATTACCTTCATGAAGAACTCGAAGAAAACCGGTGGAACTCTGCTTACCGTGCTGCAAAACAAAATAAGATGATCGTGGAGGGGTAAAGACATGCCTCGACCGTTGCCAGCCAGTGTTTATAGTTTTCTGGTGCACCAAAAAAACGGTTTTGGATAGGGGTAGATTTAACCTACGATGCTTCGCATTCTATGGCGCTGGCCGTCCAAGCTTTGAATCGCGAACGAAAGTAGGACATGGCTAAATGCTCCCGCCACAAACAACGCAGACATGTATGGTGCACATTGACATGGGCAACTATCTACGGCAAAGCCCCCGAGAAATGATATAACAAGTTTAGCCTAGAACCTATGCACCGTAGGAGTAGATGTTCACACTTTGGGTTGTTTCTACACGTCACGTAGTCCAAGTAGGGGGGAGCCGACGCGAACAGAGGTGAGACATCGACGAAGCTGGAAAGGCCGAACACCTGTCTTGTATGTCAAAGTTGACAATCGTCAGTGGAGGCATGCTACGATAGAGATAGCACGATTCGATAGTTTATTTTCAAGATGGCAGAGGTCCTTAACCCAAAATCGTCGAAAAAGTTGGGCAATGTTATACATCTTACCTGGTATACCGAAAGAGCACTGGACGGTTTGTTCGGTTCCCTTTCCAAACTTTGCAAACTCAATTCATGGCCGAGTATTGAGCTCTTCAAGTCAGGAGGTCCAGAAAAAATAAGGTGCACCTCTATCGTAGGATGCCTCAGTGACCACGTTCGACTATTTTAAAGGGCTACAACCAAGCACGCAGCAGGGAAAGCTGCGACGATGACGGTGAATACTATTATCGTACATGGTCAGCACCTGCAGTAGTAGCGTGGGGTCTGCAAAACGAGAAACACGGCACACGTACAACCTACAAGTTCTAGGGCAAACGGGGCGATCTAAACGACAAACATTAGCGCGAACAAGACGCCCACACCCACAACAGTCAATTACGAAGCGATTGATCGGTGAAATATGTCTTGTCCACAACAATATCTGCCTCAAGACCAGAAATATTATGCAGATCCCTGAATAACGGAATATCGACCCTATACGACAAAGGTGTACTCACAACAGCGCATTATGTTATCGAAACACCCTCCGCTGCAGCAGAAACGCTCGTCAGGGCAGGGGTATTCCTCGTCGCAGTCTGTCGCCGGCGGTTGAGTTAGGGTTAGGGCAAGATTCAGGTGGCGTTGTAGACATGATAAATGATGAAATGAGTTTGGTAAAACTTCGTCCCGGTCGGCTGATGAAACTATCGAGCGAACATCACGGCATGCTAGAGTGAGGTCGGGCAATCCGCAACGAGTGGTTGGAAACTAACCACGTAACGAGTGCATAGGTTGGATACACACCTGGGCAGAAGTCGAGTACACGTAAATTATTTGGACATATCTCAGTTTACGCTTTGGTGGGGGGTTGCCAATGGGAACCGTACATATCATTAAAACCAACAAACGCAAAATGTACGCTGAAGATAGTTGTTCGGATCCCGTTTCAATGAAACGAAAACCTTACAACGGAAATGCCTCCTCACCGCATGTCGTGATATCTTCCACACATTCCCCGCGGCAGCATGCCAGGCCGTTTGAACAGGGATATTCCTCGTCGCATTCTGTCGAAAGCGGTGAGTGGAACACAGTAGAAGCACACCACATGAGCTAGGTGTCAACTCGTATATCGTGTTTATAGTTTGGTAAATTGAAATACGCAAGTCTGGTTAATCGATGACGCAACACTCCGATTGTTCACCGTATGCCGGTGTGTATCCAGGCAATACGCACGAACGGGAGTTACTCCTAGGATGCCAAGCGTGCAAAGAAGAATTACGCACCCTGGCAGACGTCTCTAACTAGCCCAGGTAGTGGGGCTGTGCCCTCGACGCATTCTCCGCGGCAGCATATATGCCCTTGAGAGCAGGGAAATTCCAGGTCGCACTCTGCCGCGATCGTTGTGTTGAAGCACATTGGAAATGTCAGCCGGCGTATGGTGGAAGCACGCGAGATGGACATATAATAATCGCTAAAAACGATAGCTCAAGAGAATTCATCACTCCGCTAGGCTGACGACGCTATACGGTTAATGCGTTAGTAGGATAGCATAATCTCAGAGAACACTGGGTAAGGCCTTCAAGCGGGTCATGTTACGTGTTCATCGGATTCGATCCTGGAAAGATGACGTTATTACCTGTTTCAGATGAACGGTGTATTGCCCTGAAGTGCCAAACACAGTTATTCATTGCGATCTACGCATTACTTAATTCCGATGTGTCCAGGCCAGACATGTGAGGCATAACCATGAGTTCAATGCAGCATTGCTAAACATTTCCGTCGTAAACAACACAGCCACATGTCGTGGACGCGTCCGTCGGTCAGTATTCAAGGCTTTTTCTTGGGAACAATAGCTGTTGATGTTAGGTAGGGACATGCGCACAGTGGTTTCGTACTCTCGCGCATCGAAAACGAGAGGGAGACGCGGCCTGATGCGAGCACGTTGGGGCGAATATAAAGCAGCCAGACCCCTGGCGTGTTTGCTAGAGTAGTCACGCGTCAAGGTCTAGGTATTAGCGTGCTGTGGTCATACAAAACGAGGATGTCACTTAATTGTCTCGTTTACCGTGTATTCGGCCGAACGAAGTCGACCTGCATGACACTGACTGTCAAAACAACCTGCTTCAACCATACAAATTCGGGATACAACTAGGAGCCAAACACTACACATTGGTCAGATTAAATCACATCTACAACATGAAACTGGTGGCTAAAAACGGTTAGATTCTACAACACCTGCGGTCATTCCTGTTGTGAGTGTTGCGAATACATTTTAAATGGCGCCGTGGAAACCAGCTACGTCCTTGCCACAAGCGTCACTATGTTAAGAAAAGCATTAGCCGTGGCAACATAGTAAGCCGTCATCGCAGGGGTACTCCTGGAGGTGACCTGACGCGAGTTACGATATATGTAGCACTTGTCACAGGAAATTGGTCGTGAGTTCGTTTCTGTGTTGCAACCAATACGTTATATTTATACTTCGACCAATGGTTAGTTCGTCGGGTCATAGTAAACAATGTTGTTTTTTCCTCCAAAACATGCTTCGTTTGAGGTTAAAAGCTCCACGAAAGAAAAACGGCAGAAATAGAGCCTCAGAAACCACATGGTGCACGTTTTCCCTGCCAAGCGTCCACACTGTGTCGCACAGGGAAGCGTGCGCACCACGGACACGTCAGGCCTTGTGAAGGATCGAGATATATGTACCCGGAATACTTGACTTGATTTCTAGTCGAAGATAGGGCTGTACGTGTACCGCCCTCGTAGTTTGACCAAATACTTAAACCAACGTTTTCGTGGGTACACCAATATATCCGTCCAAACAAGTCGTGTAACAAAAACTATCGCGCACGCGAGAAGTACATATGCCGACTTAATATGCCCAATCAGCTCTTTCACATGGCTTCCGTACACCGTGAAGGCTGCAAACACCATTCAGCTTCCCGTACAGGCATTGGCAAAACCTTATACGGGCTTCAAGGGTACATTAGCTAACTGGGCTATGGTAAATCATTTCGCGTAACTGCCGACGGACACTGATAGCGTTTAACTCTCATTCCCCACCTATCAAGGCCGCTTCGTCCGTACTAAAACTAATCATATTTTAAGCGTACATGGTATCGTTGTGTAACTGTCAGTGTCCACTGCGCCTGGTTGTTCGCTTTTTACGGGAACTAAAGCAGCAGGTGGTGGTTGCTTTATGTGGGTGGATCATTGGTACGTTTAACAGTCTGGCAACATGCAGCTGGTTCGAATACTTTACATCGCCGATCTGTAGCGTTTGGCGCGTATATCGGTTTCGGGGAGTTTGTTTCCATACATTGTTACGGTGAAAACTTGTGTGTTGTTTTCGGGCACGAGTACAAGTCCATTCGGTGTACCGGTTTTGGGATAAAGTATTGACCCTCATTTGTTGTGTCTTGGGGCATCAAGCACGACTGGAGTTAATTATTTCAATGTCGTAATATGGGAGGCAGGGAAGCCAGAAAATCGAGGTGATGTAAATTAGCACCTCACACATTTATGAAGCTACTGTCCATATCAACTGTTTTTGTCGTAAAGCTATCAAAGATGCGACACGGTAAGAACAGCCAAAACCATCCCGAATAACTCAGGGATTGAGAGCGTGGCCGAGAGGGGTACTGAATCTACCAACTCGTCCTCTATCGGACTATTGATCATCTTCTGGGTTGCTCAAAGCCTATGATAAGTTTACTAAACAATATCGATTTAGGTTTGCTTCTATGTTTTTGTCTGGTAAATATTCCCCTGCAGACTTGATACTACGGAAACACAGTTCCATGCTCTTTTTGTTTAATACACTTGCCACAGAAAATAGATAAGGTCGCTTTTTAGTTCACAGCGAATTGGTATTAGAGCATATTTAAAGGTGTCACGCCCCGAAACGAAACGAAAAAAAAGGTTCAGACGCAAAACGAAAAGTGTGGCCACTCGGCAACACACTTAGCGGCTGAAGAGTAGGTACCCAAATATGACACAATTTGTTCGCAAACTATGCGAGCAGTGATCGGGCGTGGCATGGACTGTATATCAACCGGCAATGCTGGAGTGAGGAAAAAAATAACTACAGATGGTGTACGTACAATATATCAATAATTGAATTGTACTTCGGGCTCGTGTTGAACGACGACCAGGCTGTGTGAAATGCATATTGTTCTGAAAGGTATCAGTCAACCATTGGTCTGTACCAATGTAACTACTGCGCTTCTTCGTGCCGACGTAACGCGTTTAGAGCTAAGAGACAGAACATCCTGGCATCGGGAGTACGACCAATTCCCTAACGCTCATGGGTGGCCAGTGACACTCGGTTCTGAGCAAGTGTGCAGTCCGTGCTAGAACATACCTGGTAAGACATCGCGATATCCACCTTAAGTGCAACCAACAAAGTACTCACCACAGGACTCGAGGTCTTCAACACACTTTCCGCGACAGCACGTCCAGTCCTCCGGGCAGTGGTCGTCGTGATTGCAACCGTCGGAGGACGCTGAGTTGCGGCATAGAAACATTGATAGCCGACGTGAATGCACACACATATACGTATGATGTTGACTTCGTAAGCGAGATAGTGTGCAAAGATATAGGACAGTGTACGCGCTTAAGTCGTTGGGCAACAAGAACGCACCTTAACGTTCAAGAATTATCGATATAACCAGGTTTTACAAACCCTTATCGTGCCCGAATGAGGTTTTACCATAATAATATACGTACGCGTTTCATCTACAATTCATGCACCCTGGGCTACACTATATGCGGGTTTTACGAGCAACATATTTACTCGCGGTTTTGCATAAATACACCTTCCATATTACAGAATGTGTAACGGTAGAACAACTTGTTGCCTTTCAGCAGTATTACGGTTCGTTAGAATATTAGTTACGGCAACAAAGTGAATAAATCATCGTTCGAGTCCCCTTGAGTCCCCCTGGTTTGGAACGAGATCCTTTGAGTAACTAGGCTACTCCACTGCAAACTGACGTTCGCGTTGGAAGGGTCGAAGTCCGATTTGTGTGTGTATGTCCTTAGTACGCCATGCAAACGCCAGGCGCGATAGTGGCATGTTTTGTATTGCGGTCAAGCTCGACGAGACGACCATATGGTGGACAGTAGCGTTTGTGGTTCGACGGCTCCATATTTTTCTTGGGAGATGGGGGTTTGCGGATGACACAATCTGCCTTACATATATGTCGCTGTGGAAGGCGACCGCGCAGTAAAACAATTTCCCGTGATATCTCCAGGGACGCCACGACCGCAGGCCTCCTTGTTCGTGGACGAATAACCTGGCCGAAACCGCAAAAATCCTTGTACGGCTGCTGGTAGAAATGGTGCGCACCCGTCAATATTGTCCGCATTGGTTACCATCCGTGATTCGCTACACGTGTACTTCGCTGTCATGATTGCTTCAAGTCAACCGCCCCTACCGTCTGTGGGAGACAGTCGACCAGGTTTTGATATCGTGACGAAGACTTTTAATCATATCTCACCGCAGAGATGAATGTCATGAATGCATGTTCCGTCCGGGCAGCATACAAGCTCGTCATGGCAGAAGCTGTCGTCCTCGCACCTCACTGATTCACGGGTGATTGCGCGAAATATGGGGAATGGCAGGCGACGCAGAATCACACGATGCATGTACGTCCTGATTTGTCAACAATACAACTAGATATGACATTACAGACGTCTTTGGGCGTTGGGCGAATATATCGTTAGATCATGCAAGGTGTATTTACGACTGTTGCAGATTAATCGACATATATACGGCATATATGTATGTGTATGTATCGATGCGTTCCTACATGCATACAAAATAAAAGGTTGAGCTACGTGAGACTATTTAAACAGGGCGTTGAAATTAATTCAATCATAACAACCACCTGGAAGCCAAACGAGGTGAATCGGTTACGACGTTCCAACGGCAAAAGCTGGAAACGCTGTCCAGACTGTCGTAGCATGCACTTAAGCTAAGCTCTCAGCGGACTTATCTCGAATAACTTACCTCTCTTATCGAAACTGGCTTTGTTGTCTCTCATCGGAATGGAACCTGACAGGAGCTCGTTGTGTGGAGCAAATTTACAGAGGACTATATTTATTTTGGCCATGCATACTGTCGACCACGCAGGAGCTTATGAACCGAGGGCTCTCGAGGACGGAGGTCATGTGGCGGACGCACTAAATACCGCAATGAGTTGCCATAATAAGTTTGAAGCCGGGTGTGGAATGAGAGTATCCATGCCTAACGCAGAGAGAACACTTGGACAGGGAATAAAGTAACCACTCGACACAACATATAACCGTGAGCAAATGTTACCTGCGTGTACAGAACGAGTAGCAAACTAAGACCCAGTGCATGCCGCCAACGCTCGCAGTCGACTATCACAAGCACCGTGTACGCCGGGTAGAAGACCAACGAACACAACATAGGCTACAAAGATTGTCGATTGGAAGGCTTCCTCACCACCACAAAGGTCGTTATTAATAGCGCACGATCCGTCTGAGCAGCAAACGGAGTCTCCAGGGCATTGGAAGCTTCGTTCGCAACCTGAAACAATCGTTCAAGGGAGAACACGAGGGAAATAGTAGCCATATTAGCGCCGTACGATTATCATTCGAAAAAAGGACATGATGAAAGGAAATATTAAGTCGACGGTGTACCGAATTCGTTGGTCCTCATGGAACGTCCGAGGAACACGATCTGGGGGCACGTTCCGAGATAGATCGAGCCTACACAAGATTTGGGCTGGAAGCACGGTTATACTTGAGGGTCAAATAGCTGTGTCATTCAAAATACATGTGGACCCCACGCAGCGTGGCTGCAACTTACACGCCCCTTATCAATGCTGTATTTGGCCCTCCACCACTGTAGCCTCTGACTTACCACAATAGTAGATTGCTGTCCTGGCTAAATATATTGTCGTCTGTATCTCTTGAAGATATTCCGGTTGTGGTTCGTATATAATTCATGTGACCCAAGTTTCACACCAGATTACTGCTTCGCGAGTTGGGACATTCAACTCGCTCTCGGCGATATTTATGGATGTTTCGGCGCTGCGAACGATCGCAGCAAATGCAGCGAAATGAATCTGCACTGCTCGAGGCGGTGGCGGTCGATATCGCCCCGGTACTGCAGGCCATCAGAAGTTACATCCACTCCGTAGCTTTTCCTATCTGACAAAACAAGACGGTCGGTGGCACTTTAGGGTTGCCATCTAGTTTCTGCGTGACTTCTCGCTTATGAGAAACCTCCCATGTCTGGTTCACAACCGACACGGATAAAAGTTGTGAGTTGTGTTCATCACAAGACCTAGATCCTCCAGGCTAGTTAGGTATACAAACACGATTTTGTAACCTTGTCATCAAGCAATCTTATAGCTTTTAAGTTCCTTAACCCCCCCCCCCTGCACCGAAACATTAACAAGACGTGCTACGATAGAGGTGACAATTTGTGGCTGAATGATATTCTGAGTGACGGCGTTCCTTAACCCAAACCCGTCGGTATTTCAAATTGGTGTTGAACTAGTTTTAATTTCATTATTATGCCATAGGACCGCTCACTGGTTAGTTTTTTTGTGTGCCTCCAGAAACATATTTTGGGTGGTGTATGGAGCTTTTCAGGTGACCACTCTCAGACAACAAATGGGTGCATTTCGACCGCAGCATGCGTCTGGAGGTAAGTCGAGCGATCCAGAGGCAGTAGTACCACGGCTACATAAGCCAAGCAATCCCAAGCACTAGTACCGTGGTGCGGTACAGCAGGGGGGGCAGCACAGTCCGTACGTCCTTACGATTCGCATTCGAACGTTGACACCTCTCCACAAAACCGCAGACCGTGCAACGAATTGTACATGAACCTCGACCAAGCATCGACCATCGGCGTGACATTGCAAACGAACTGCGTAGTCGCTCAGGTGAGGCAGCAAGTAAGCTACTTTGTGTAACGGCGCATGCTCATACGTCGTCCCCCCCTAGGGCGTGGTGTTGCTGGGCCCTGCTACTGTTTTGTTATCTTGACAATGCGTACATCCTCATTACCCCACGGCGCCCCCAACATATATATGGAATTATATGATATAGATATATATCGGTTGGTCACTACGTGAGCCATACCACCAGAGTTGGTGCTGTGTTTATGGCGGTCACCAAGGCCGGTGGTCTTGTTAGATCATATATGCGGCGTTGAGAGCCCAACTCCTCATAAGGAGGATATTATTACTACGTAGTATGTTAGGTGAGGCCCCACGAGACAGCTACCTAGCACAAGTTATTTCTGTACTTGCAAGTGCGGTCACTAGAAACCAACTAAGTTAATTGGAGTTTGTCGTCCATATGCAGGTGCACCCCACCAACGGTTTGATCAAGATACAATCCAGCTTCCATGCGACTCGTCCAAGTCTTCCGGATTGGCAAACATCCAACGTTCAATGTCTCGGTGCGCCAGGAATGATAGGGTCTATCTTCAAACAAATGTCATCCGTGCACGACATGACTACCCCCCCCCGCTGTACCGTGGTATATGTTGGCACCGTGGCCGACCACAAGTGTTCGAAACACGTACAGCTATAGATATCATGACGGACATTCATTTTGTACAGCTGTACACCACACCTGTGCAGAAGCCCTCTTTGCACCTCCTTCTGTGGCAGTCGCACCCATCCTCCGTGTAGCACGGCGCCCCAGGATACAAAGCATTTTTCGCTGCGAAGAAGTACCGTAGAACGCATTGTTTACACGTCGTCAGGTTGTGTATGTTTGACAATGATATTAGATGTGAAAACGGTTTGACGGTGGACAATGCACACCACAAGGAATTCACATGACCAGTGACGCATCCTCTCTACCTGAAGGCACTATCGTGTATCGCCAAATATCGAGTATTTTACAGAGAGTGGCCTATATGGACCGTGCCGTAAAGCGCGGCTGGTAAAGTAGTCTCGGAAGTTCCCGGTCGAAACACATTATCTATCAACTTCTTAACACTCGGGCGTGTTTGTCCAAGTGAGGTGCGATGATAATGACATACATGAAATTGATGGCGCTCGTGGTGAAACTCTTCGAAAGCCGAGGAATATTTGGTAGATTTGAAACGAAGGCTTGCGAGTGTTTTAAGGAATACCCTCGTGTATAAAAACAAGTTATGGCTGGGTGGAAACGACACAGAAAGATGCTCGCCAAATACGGGTTATAAAATTGCAGAGAAAATCATGGTTGACCGCATTCAGTGGAATCGAACACTCCTATTTTCGTTTGTGGATACTTCAGCGATCGACGAGTACACCGCCCCGAGTGGCGTATATTTTGCCTACAATCAATGCTTCGAAATACAGAAGGGGGGACCTGATATTTCCGTTATAGTGTACCATTAGCGGTTAATCACGGTTGGTTGGTATGTACGTTGGTTCGTTCATCAGATGTCCAGCAACAAACAAAGCCGGTACCCCCGCGACGTTGTCTTCGATGTAACTCATGTGATGAACAAGATCGAACTCGATTGGACGTAAATATGCAGTCACTACATGTCCGTGAGAGTATTGTTTTCGCACTTTTAGCTGCATTAACGGCGAAATTGTGTGCACAAGTCCGCCACCATTGTTTCAACCAAGTTTTCACCTCTCGATCAATAACTCCATTTCGCACTACCGTCATCAAACAGGGGTTCGTGTACTGACCGCACGCCCCCCACTGTAGGCATGGCACAATGTGGTCGATGATAAATATAATGACTGCTGGCAGTGTGTTAGGTACGCTACCGATATATACGTTCGGATCGGCATGCAGTAAACCTTGTTTGCCTGTTCTAGGCTTTACATTGAACCGAGCGTTTTTCCGCAAGATTGGGTAGGAATACTGTTTGACGCCCCTTACTGTGTATTGTTGACAACACTCAGAGAACTTACTGACACAGACGTACGAGGTCCCGCAGCAGTCTGTTGAGCAGTCACTGCTTACAGCGCACTCTGCATTGGTGGAGTTCACCGTAGACAACGCGAGGACAGCGAGGAAAGCGGGGGCAATGTGTTAGCGACCGTTTGCTTAGATTGAGTTGTGTTGTCAGCGGTCGGAAGAACGGCCTTAGGCCACGTACGAGACCGGATAATTGCTAAAGCAGTCATACCAAAATGTTTTTTACAAGCTCAATATAAGCCAGGAAAAGTATGTACAGCCGTTGATTCGTGAAAGCAGTGCTTTGGATAACATAACCTACAGTGGTAACTCATATCGCGCACGGCGTCAGCCACAAGCCAGCCGTTGACTCCGATATCTATAAACTGGGTGTGTGTATAACGCTCCCGAACAATTTGCCGTGGTACAATACGGATCAACATAGGTTCGGTTGGCTACACGCAAGAGTCAATTCACCCTTGCACACCAGTACATACCAAACAGTTGCACATCGTAACGAATAGTCCACACTCACGGTCGACACGTTGTGCATGAGCGGAGAGGGCAAAGATGAGCGTAACACCCGCACTCGTGGCATACTGGGCGAAGCGCATCGCGCAAATCTAAGGCGGAAACACGCAAGGGAGGGTGTACGAGTATAGGGCACAAAATGTTGGTTTTTGTCAGAGGCGTTTGCGCAGCATTGATTATTGAGGTGACAGCTGACGTTGTCAGCATTCCGTCAGGGTTTACACATGTTACTACACCCGGCGATCCTTTCCAGCTTTACGCGTATGATGGGGAGTGTCTACTATTAAACAGGGAACAATACGGAATACCATGACGGAAATCATCGTGGGCCTGTGATATCGTAGCGTGTTCAATGTATGATTGCGGACTACCGAAAAACACACGAATACTATCATCGCGAACGCCAATCCACATCCATCTGTTGACCGTATCACAATCCAAGAAATATATTGTCATGGATGCGCCTCACCGTCTAATTCGCTACGTGTTTTAATCGTGGTGGCGTTTATCTGTAAGCTATGCTCAAACCGTTTCAGATAAATAAGCGTTTGGTTTTAACCGTAGTGCACAAACGGACGGTTATATCCAAACCAAATAGCTTGGTCGCCGGCGAGGTCCAGTGATTGTGTGGTGGTACTTGTAATTGTGATTGCGAATTGAATGGCGAACATTTCTCCGCAACAGGTTGTTAGATTCGCTAGTGTCGTGAACAGTACGTATGCCTTACATATTAATTCGTCTAAAGGAAACACAGTCTACATGTTGTGAGCGATTATTTGCGAAGATCTCCTAAGTTGACATTTTAGAGATTCCGGCTTTGGGGCAGCGCGGTATTATATATACAATAGTAGCTGGTTTTGGAGCAACACAAAAAAGAACACTTCGAACAACCTGGTTTTGATGAAAGTGGGCAACGGGTAGGGAAGTAGATCGACAAAAGACCTGCGCATGCGTTAGCAAATATCTCGCCAACGACCTATGCAGTACGTGGAGGCTTATATGGTGACCAGCGTTAAGGTTAAAGTGCAGTGTGGCGTCCACATCGTCACCGTGTTGATAGGGAGGGGGGGTACTCGTGTTGCGCACGGCCGTAGAGTCGTCTGATCATAGACCCTCGGACCCCTACAATGGCGAGACGGGGCACGGTTGTTTAACACCAACCAGGCAAACAATGCATGAACGAATCGCCACGTGAGGTGCTGGACAAGTATCAAGATAGGTGAGGGGCGTCCTAATCATAACTGCTTGAAATACGAACTGGCCTATGAACGACAGCCTTAAATTAATATGTTTCACTTCCGTTGTGATCGGGTCCATAGACATCAATGTGGGTATTTCGTGACTGCCTAGCGGGTACCTTACAATACACACCAATTGTATGATCATTCCCTTTGTGCGGAGTAAAGGTGGTCCACCTCACGCAAATAGCTCAACTCGATTCCTACGTGTGACCAACGGGCAAAATCAAATATAATGGGTCTCTGGTTGTTTAGCTCATGGAGTGAGCGGCATGGTTTCCGGCGTCGTTGTCGCCGACGCCAACCCATCATAAATTTAAATTTGTTTAGGGTGGAGCGGCGGGGGGGAGGGGGTGGCGTGGACGGGCTATTCATCCTATTTAACATTGGGTTCGCAGAGAGACATCGGCGACCTACGTGTTTCATGTTTAACCGTGGCTGCTATGCTGAACAGTGTGGGGCCTGCTCCAACAAGAGATCTTACTCTAAATCGATGACATTCAGGCACTCCACAACCTCCCCTACCTGACGAAAACAAAGATCAAGACCACGGTTGTTTAGAAACCAATTGCGATCCACACCCGAGCGGGACAATATTTCCAAGTAGTCTTATCATGCAGAAAGTTGTAGGGCAACACGTTCCGTGGGTAAACCCAGCGCAGTACATGTGGTACAAGGACGGGGGAAGACCCGAAACGAATACTAGGGTCCTCATACCACTGCAGAAACGGCTGTGCACAACCACTACGCCGTCTCTAATGGCGTTCCTCTCCTTGGGTGGCGAGGAACAGGGAAATTATAAGGGTTTAGGTGTGCGAGTACAGGCCGTACGCTATGTTTTGTTTTTTACTGTGGTGATGTCCTTACTCCAAGAGGTAGGTGTGCTTTCCGATGTTAAGATCAACTACGCTTGGAGGTTAACTCTTTTTTCCTATGTATGCCGTCTGGTGTATTTGGTTTACGCGAAAACTATTTGCGAGTCGTGCACAAATCACATACGCATCACGTGTCATCTTGTGTACTCAAAGATATTCGTCACAGTAAACGTGGACCGACCAAGTTGAGAAATACCAAAATCGTAGCTATGTATTTGGCTCTACTTCGACCTGTGCTATATTATTATCAATACGAACAAGCTACCCAGCGAAACACATGGCTGGCAGCCGTCACCTGTCTTCCTTCCCTGGCAATAGATAGTTCCGCAAGTAGCACTGTAATGATACGGTAGTTTTGGCCTAGACAGTATTTCTGCTGTAAAACAGATCAAAAATATTACTTTTATTTTGTTTTGACCAAAGGGGTCCCTTATATTCAAAATTTCGCTTTACATTCGAACTGTCGATTACAGAGATCAGACCATCTGTAAGCTGAAACAAAGACATTCTATCGTATGCCGGGGTATTTACTGTGTAGTAATAGACAATGAGATCATTATATCAATAGTTTTGGATAAAGTTCAATTTGTGATATCGATGAATAATAATCATGAAATCATGTTTGCTTTTTTACCCGCCCAGTAGTAAGGTCAAACGAAAAATATGTTATCGTTCAACGCTAACTAGACTGTAGCAGGAATACTTTAAGCCAACAACCTTCGATGCGATCGTATAGTCTGATAAGAGTCGTTTATATCGGAGCCATAAATTTCCATAATCTCCATGTTTTATTTCGCGCAATTTTTTTTACTCCCATTTTTTTTTTTTTTATTATTTCCATTTTTTGGAACGTGAAGCCTTCCGAACATCTTGCCCTCTGAAAAAATTCCAATATTTCCAAGATTTCCTTTTTTTTTTTTTTTGGAAATTATGGAAAAAAAACCTGCTCGATAAGAATGGCCCTAAGACTGTCGCCACGAAATATAGAACAGGATACCGTTCCCTTGAATAATGATATACATATGTATAGCATGTCTATCGTGTCTGTGTTCTCAACATTCCTTTACCGCTTTGTCTACCGGTCCAAACCCAGTCCACTAAGTGTCCTTGCCGATTCTTCATCGTAGAGAGATATGCCAGGTATATGGCCCATTGGTATGTGGTCACAGATCTACGGCACAAAATGACTACATAACAAGTCCGCAAGCAGAGTCGACGAAGTAATGCCATGCACGAAAGACATGACATTCACATGCTAGCAATCCCGATGTTTCGGAATACCGCCAAAAAAAACGATTTGATTGGAGAAACGTTCCAAAGGTATGTCGGTAGGGTACGTACCGAAGTATATCGGGCGGGTTTCTCGGTAAATACCGGTACCGGACACTTCGGTATGTTCGGTATGACCTCGATACCGATACCCGGCACTTCGGTAAGTTCAGTGTTTTTCAATACCGGTACTGTACCCGACACTTCGGTAGGCTCGTTACTTTTCCAATACAGGTACCCGACACTTCGGTATGTCCGGTACGCCGACTAGAATATACCCCGGGTACCGGTATTGCCTCGACCACAATACCGGCGGTGATCGGTTCGGCCTCGATACCGGGGTATCAATATTGTACGCAAAATAGACACATACTATGTCATTACACAGGGTATTTATTTGTGGCGGGAGCAGCAGTCTTCTCTACATGTACGTATCTGGTCCTTGTCTCTGAAGTGACACAACGCACTCATCTCACACTCACCACGAATGGCTGTAGACACAACACAACAATCTCTGAGAGTACGGAGCGAAAGGATAAATGATCGTATCACTAAGTCGCGCCGGTGGGCTTCGAGGCGCATCCGAGGCGGTTCTATGACACGCTCTGCGCAAACGTCGTGCAGTGGGAGAAGCTTCGACTGCTCTCTTGAGAAAGTCCTTCTACCATGCTTCCTATGTACGGACTTGAACGCGACATCTGTAATCTATCGCTGCTCTACATACCTTCAAACGCTGATGTACCAGCAACAGCTACAGTTGCACTACGCGAGGTCGCCAAAGTTTTAAACTTTATGCCGATCTCCGAGGTTGGGAGATTGGGGTATTGAATGAGCTTCAAGCGTACCACTCGATGGTGGTGGCACGCGTGGACTGTATCAAATATACAGTAGAGCCCACAGCAGCAGCGCATTGCCAAGTTGAAGCTGCTGCTTCTGCTCCTTTGCTGCCACGTAATGTTGCTATTCTTGCCGGAGCTCTTGCTGCTGCTGCAAACCGGTCCGCCGCTTGCTACGCGGTTGGGATGGGAGCGGCAGCATTGTTTTTTTCTCCGCCGTTGCCGCCGCCATCTGATTGCTGCTGCCTCAAGTATACCTTTTTATTAAGGGCATTTTCGGAAGGGTACGTACCGAAGTATACCGGGGGTATTTCCTCGGTCAATACCGGTACCTGGCACCTGAGTAAGTTCGGTGGTATTCTAATACCGGTACCCGACTCTTCGGTAAGTTTCATATCTTTCAATATCGGTAACCGACACTTCGATTAAGTTCGGTACTTTTCAAAACCGATACCCGACACTTCGGTGAGTTTTTTGTTTTGTAATACCGGTATCGGACATTTTGGTAAGTTCGGTACTTTTTCAATGCCGGTACTCGACACTTTGGTAAGTTTGGCAAGTGCGTTACGCGCAACAAATATACCCCCAGTACCGGTATACCCTACAGAGCTTTCCCTTGAACGTCGGTGAGGAGTCTGGGTGGAGGCATACATAAGGGGGGAGGACAAATTGGTATTGGTTTTTCGAGGATTCAGGGATGATTGATCTAGGTGTATGTGTCGACTTGTTGGAAATACGGTTACATGTGAAGAGCACACACATGTATATATATATATTTACGTGAATAATTGATTGACAAAATACCTTCTGTCAGATGGCAAGTAGAATACAATTTATATAGACAAAAGCAAAGCAAGAGCGAAAATGACGAACAAAACAAAAACGGAAAAAACGCCGTGCCGCCTCCGAAGATATGTGACAAGACAGTATCTGGTAAGAAACAAAAACTTAAACAATATAGCTGCAAAATGTATGTAAATACCCCGTAATTTCAGGTTGATGTGTTTACTCATATTCATGCCTGTGTTCTGCTTTGACTTTTGTACCTTTCCTATGGACCAGTTGCTTTATTACAGTGGATGGCAATTAAGGCTACTACTACTGTTGTCGTCATTGAGTCTTGGGTTTTAGGGGCCCCTTCGGCAAAAACTATAAGACCACTGCAAAAACCAATGTACGTTTTGTTTTTCAGGTTTTGATGTTGTTTCTGTTATATTTCTAACGTTCTCATGGCTCCACGGAAGATGGCAATTATCCAGTGCTAAGTTCAGACCTATTGCTTTCGAACTGTTTTCAAAAGCCGTAGGTTATTGTCGATCTTTGTGTCTATTTACTCGAAAACTACTCTTCATACCGCTGTTACCCGAAGGCGACTGAAAAAATTACAATTTCTCCGGCTGCAAATGCTTTGTTACATCACGCTGTCGACGACGACGCCGATAACTAGTATGTAAATTGTCTGCTGCTCTGGTTAGACCGTTCTCAGCGTCCTACGTGGCCACAGTACAGGGTAGGTACCGAACAGGAGCTCCGTAAGAATATAATATCTTGCTGCTGAGCACTTTTGTTTCGTGGTGCAAACAAAGCAATGCCTGCACTTCCTTGCAGATCCAAGAGTCCCAACGTCTTCTAGCGAGAATGTGTAACACAAGCAAACTTTTGATCGGGAGCACGTCTGTGCAGTTGAACTGTAGGTATGCTGTGTTCCGTAACGCGTACTACTGTAGTATGATGTTATTGTTCAAGAAATAGTTCTGCTGGTTGGTGTAAAAAAGAAACAAACTGTTTTTGCATAACTCAAGCACTTTTGTTTTGTTGAGACCGAAGGGGCCCCTTAAACCCCACCGCAGTGACGCTTAGAATAAAGAAATATACCAGGCATATCGTTTTCTGCATGCCATTTGTTACCCTCCTCAGGACCAATATTTCTTTTTGTTCTAGCGACGAACACTCGACCTGCTTCAGAATATACATCCCATCTTATATCGCGCCCTTTTCGACGACAGCAGTCCCGCTTCCTCCCAGTAGTACAGTGTAGACTCCAATCCCAGGTATTTCAAAGGCGCCTCTCCTCCCTAATTAGTGGTATATGCTTCGTTTTCCTCGCGGGAATAATTTAGCTTCGTGTTTTCTCGTCAACTCGTTTGTGGTCGTTGTGCGAACATTACGCTATCTATATTCGCTTTCTGCAATCCATTTTCACAGGGACAAACTCCACCTTGGCTGAAGTCGATATCATTGTAACGAGGTCTATCAACGGTACCGCTGAGGGCGCCGGATTCTATCGAAGCGAAACATACAGACAGAATAACGTATAGCTGAGATCGCACATTCTGTGCAGGTGCAGTTCGACGCGAATCGACGAATGGTTGAATCTGTTTCAAGGTGAAAATTCGAAAGATGGAAGGTTGTGGAGGCAGCAAAGGAAGACGTTTTGTGACAGAGGGTGGGGGGGTTCGTAGGGAAACCGCGGCGGACGAAAGCAGGAAAGAGACGGCAAACAGTAGGTACCAGTACCAGACCAACTAGCTGGTAGAACCTGCCTGTACTACGGGCACAAACCTGCCTCAGCTTGCTGGAAGGTACTTTTGGTGTGCACTGGCTGCCTGTCTTTTCAAGTCGTTCTTAGTCTTGCTTTGTTGGCACTGTTTTTTTTTTTCGGTTCATTTCATTTCATTTCGTTTCGTTTCATTTCATTTGGTTTCTTTTAACTAGATGTCGCATCTCATCTGGGAGAAGCACGACATTTTTTTTTCTTTTCATTTTGTCATGCTTTTGTTTGGTTGCTTGATCGTTGATTTGCTTCAGTATATTTACTTTTAATTATTTTTTCCTTTTCGCTTTTTTCTTTTTCTGTTTTTTTTCTCTTGCATGCACCTGGATTGCTAGCAGGGTAGGTCTTGCATGTCGTATATGGCATTGCATTGTCTGCTCTGCTTACTGCACTGAGCGTAGTATCTCTGTGTCGTAGTTTTGTGACCACAGAACCGGTACCTTTTTAGGATGATGAGTCGGCACGGACACTGGGTGTGCTGGATGTCGACGGGTAGAAAGGAAGGTTTAATGTGAAGAACACACACACACAGACACACAGACACACACGCTTTCAACAGCTCGTGACAAGCACAGTTTTGACAAAATAAAGTCTTGCAACTTTCTTTATTAGTTCTACAATGACATCATTTGGACCTGTTTTCAAAATGTCGACAACGGGTTCCGGGCAAGGGCGAGCGAAATCTTCTTTCAACTCCCCTACCTTCCACCCAGTGCCTAGCCCCTGCTCGTTGTCTGAATATAACCATTAGCCTTGATAGATGAACGGGAGAAAATGACAGTGACTTTAGATTTGACAGTAGCACGAGGAGAAAACTCAGACACAGACTTTGAAAGTAGGTGGAAGAGCGATGCTTTTGCGATATGTTCCTGAAGTTACCGTCTACAGTACTATTATCGTTTGCTTCGCGGGGTGATATTTTTGAATACCTATTATAAGTACGCCGTATGTTCTAAGCTCTGCAAATGAAGACATCACAAGCTCAACCGCTAAATGACTTATAATACGATTGTTAACGAGCCGCACTAAACCTGTCCTTGAACTAACGTCTAAACAAGTAATTGGTAACGAGAACTACTTCCGTCGTAGAAGTGTCATGTAAGGCGTCTCTCGAGTTCCAAAGTTGAGGCCAACCAGAAATACGAAATTGACAAAGCATGTTTACCCCCACCGCGAGAAGAGTCAACACGGTCGCTGTGTGCTTGGAGGCTTTAATATAGTCATTGCTGTCCGAATGAAAATACCCAGTATATTAGGGCTTTGTGCTACCATTATCCGCTTGTACTGCTAGGTGCATGTTGGTCGTAAACGATGAACAGTATACAAACCACCAGTCGTTTTAGTTTTGTTTAGGCCAGTATCTCGCGGCCGCGTGAGGATCAAGCAAAACTCACCTACTTCAGTCTAAGAACACTCAGTAGAGAAGGCCAATCTTCTAGCGGGGTTTGCAGCTGCTGCTGAACCTGCTGCTGTGGGTTTGGTGCGTCTCCGGTGGTGGTTTGTGTGCGTGAGGGCGAGGCAAAGGCTATCCAGGCTATCCAGGGAACCACCGTGTATGCTGTCTGCGTTTAAAGGGGATAGGGGATGGGGAAGGGGTATTTGCTCTTGATGTCGTGTACGTGCGAAACTGATTCTAGCGGCCAGGCAAGCAGGCGCATGCGGTCGTGCGCATGGGTTGTTGGCAGGGAATATATGAAAGTATTGAAATCATCACGGGATATCTTCTGAATAAGGTGAAACTCCAGGCAAAAGTATTGGGAATATCCTTGCACTTCTGCTGCATATACACACAGGATTAATGAAATCGTGTAAGTGGGCCTTTTCCCTGATATTTCTGCATTATTGCGGCAGTATTGTCAAGCGCCATTCATACTGCAGTCTAACAGGCGGGCAGGGGTGATACCGATATTCATAATATATATATACTTCGTATATTCATTACTATTAGTACAAGAACGGTGGGAATGAGGAGCGTGACAGACGCCTTCAAGTGGTCAAACTTCTAACTGCATTAAGCTACTGCGTTGGCGGTTCTTCTCTTTTTGCTGTGTTCGTGCAATTGTCATCGATTGGATCGATTTGTATTTCAAGCGATTTGTGTCAGCACAGAAACCTTTGTTGGCTCATGGGCAAGTGTATAGGTTGGTGGGTGTGCGTTGTGGGTTGTATGATAGGTGAGAGAGTAACTGGATGGGTCTGTTGATCCCTGGGACGGTTGTCCCAACACCACCCACCAACATTTATCGTGAAGCGATGCGCGTCAGCGCAAAACCCTTGTACAGGAGTGGATCGATGGGGTGTTCGTGGTCATTTTTGTTTTCGTTTTGTTTTTTTGTTTTCCATCCCTTTTATTATCTTCGTCCTTCCTTTCTCGCTCCATCCTATTAATTGTCGTACCGCAGATCCGGGGTCACAAACTACTCTTCTCTTCCCTACGGTTCTTGCCTCGTATTTTTATCGCGAGAAGATTTCAGCATTTTCTTCCCTCGTCAACCCTCGCGTCGAATGGTGTTAAGCAGGTCGGAAACGT
>MEHQ01004111.1:0-44985 GCA_008828725.1 Saccharina japonica
CTTTGCAAGCTGAGTGTGATACTTCGATCGTATATATATATACCGGTGTACACTTCGATCGCGCGTGCTGTACACGGGGCGTATGACCTACCATGTAGCGAAGGATATGTCATAGGTCGGTGAATCAATCCTGGGGGCGGCAGTGATATTGACAGGTAGTGTATTGCCGAGTGTAAGGTAAAGAAAGTTGAGTTCGCAAAGGGGGTGCGATCTCCGCGCTCGTTTTTCTCGACAACGGTAAAAGGGTCGGTGCCAATACCGAACGCAAGGAGTTTTCCGAAGGCTCTCTCTCGGGTCTCGGGCCAGATGTTTCCGAAAACAACTTGCGTTCGGTATTCGGTGAATAAATCGAGCCAATACCGAACGCAAGGATTTTTCGGAAGGCTCTCTCTCTTGGGCCAGATTTTTCCGAAAACACATTGCGTTCGGTATTTGGTAAATAAACCGAGCCAATACCGAACGCAAGGAGTTTTCGGAAGGCCCTCTCTCGGGCCAGATTTTTCCGAAAACACATTGCGTTCGGCATTTGGTAAATAAATCGAGCCAATACCGAACAAGGTGTTTTCGGAAGGCTCTCTCTCTGGCCAGCATTTTTCCGAAAACACATTGCGTTCGGTATTTGGTAAATAAATCGAGCCAAAAACCGAACGCAAGGAGTTCTCGGAAGGCTCTCTCTCGGACCAGGTTTTTCCGAAAACTCATTGCGTTCGGCATTTGGAAAAAAAAAACAGCCAAAAACCGAACAAGGTGTTTTCGGAGGGCTCTCTCTCTCGGGCCAGATTTTTTTCCCGAAAACACCTTGCGTTCGGTATTTTGGCAACCTAACCTTCCCGTTCTGCACCAACCGGGCGCTGAAAAAACGATCGCACACCCCTGTGTGAATTCAACGGTCGTTATGGTACCGGTATCTTCCACCGGTATGTTGTTCTGTCATGTTATATAATTGGGTTGGTTCAGTTGTTCCCTTAGCTGCCACCGTCAACACAGCACCAGAAACAATGTTACAGCTACAGCTAGTAGTGGTCCCTCAGTAGTGTAGTGCCAGTTGCCGGAGTACACAGTGCCGGTATGTTTGGCTGGCACAGTCAGTTTTCCATTTTCTATGCTAAAAACCTATACATCCCCCAATCCGGGGAGTAGTGCTGGTTGCCGCTGCTGTAGTGCCGGTTTTTCAGGCTGGCACATACCGGCACTACTGAGAGACCGGCACTACTGTTTTGTAACCCCCAATCCCAAACCCCTACCCTACTGTAAACCACGGGTGATAGGATAACACACCGCCTCCGATGGGTTTCCAAGCTGGTTTTCTCGGCAACGGGGAGAGACTGAAAACGGCAAGCGACGCGTCGATGGAAAACATCTCGACGATCGTTTCCTCAACAAAGCCGCCATTTTCGTTTGTGTGCGCCTCTCTAAGGCACGTTTCGGAGAAAATCGTCTCCGAAATTCATCCCAGGGGGGTGTGTTTAGCTTATCACCCCCGGGTGATACGTTAACCGTGTCCGTTTGCGACCAGTCGGTCAGGCTCCGCCTGAATCAGCTTTTCGGAGGATGGCACACGTTGCCACGTGTGTCCCCCCCCTTTCGGTAGTGACGTACGGCAGTACCAGATACTCTGGTATCTGTTTTTTTGTACTCGTCTTCTCGTGTAAACGAAGGAGGAACCGCGCTGCCGATTTCGAGGAACAGCGTTGCCGATTTCCTCCGGAGAAATATAGAGGCCTTCCCACATCACACCGACGCGACAATAAATACATACTGGTACGACTGACTTGCTGACTGTTAATTGTGTCATGTATGAACGCGCCATGCATGTATCGTACGACTGATTGTTGTTCTGTTGGTGCAATGGTATGCTGTTCGAGAGTACGTAACAGCAAGGCCGAAAACGTTTTGCTCCCGCGTTGTCTTGTGCCACAACACGACACAAAAAACACCAAAACAAAACATCCAACATGTACTCGTTAAAGTCGTACACACGAAATTCTGTACAAAGCAGTAACCACGACAATTGAGTTCCACATGTTTAGGCATACGACGAACTACGAACGACGAGCGTGTCTGGTGTTCTTCACAATAAACCGTTCATGCCACCCATCGACACTCCAGCACACCTATGTACGAGTTTGTGCAGTACAGTAGGACACCTCATAAGAAACAGGCTGATAAAAAAATCAGGCTGATGTTTGGAGTAAAATAAGAAATTCGAGAGCCTTTGTCTTGAAAATAGTGTAGAAAGCAACCTACCTCTAATAAGAGGTCCAGCCTGGGCCAACTCTCCTGTTTCTTATTGGGTGCCCTGTACTGTATGCGTTTAGCAGTAGTGTCCGTGCGCCTTATTCGCCCTACAAACAGTACAGGACATCTTCTCATAACAAGAAAACGCGCAATAATAAAGGCAGGCTGGAAGTAATGACAAGATATTCGAGAATCGTTACACTGAAATTAGTGTAAAACGCACCCATTTTCAAATTAAGAAATTCAGCCTGGGTCAGCTTCCGTGTTTCTTATTACGTGTCCTGCACTGCTGTACAGAGATACCAGCTCTGTGGTACCAGTAACTGGTAACAAACTACTGCTGTACTGCTGTACGAATGTGGAATAAGTGTAAGTGTGACAGGCTTGAACTGTTTGTCCATATGATACGACCTGGTATATACGCAACTTGATCGCCACGCATACGAGAGAGAACGACGGAACAACAAGCAGCATCTCTCCTGCTCCGTTCTCTGGGGTCGACGTGGTGCCCGAGAGCGCTGAAGTACGTAGTTGCCTAGAGAGGGGTGACCTGATGTATCAGGTACCTGGTACCCGAGGACTAAGTGAGAGCTCCTTGAGGGGTACCATATATAAATTCTGCTTCGTACCAATCTCGACGAAAAAATAAAGAATGTTTGGTATTCATGTTAACGATCAAAAGCTATTTACTATTTATATTGTCGTTCAGAGTGGTATGAATACGAGTACAGCAGACAGGGCAGTGTAACGGTAGTACAGGACACCTACGTATTCATATTAAGAAAAATAAACAGGAAAGCTGGTCCAGGCTGGCTTTCTTTTACCTGAGAACGGGTGCGTTCTACAACAAATTTCAGTGTGATGACGCCCGCATTTCTTATTTTTCCTGTACGATAATCCCAGCCTGCCTTTTATCGTTTCCTGTACTGCTGCTGTACTGCTGCTGCTGCGCTCCTTTTATCGCCTGCCTTTCTTAGTGCTCGTTTCCTGTACTGCTGTACTGCTGCTGCTGCTGCGCTCCTTGTATCGCCTGCCTTTCTTATTGCTCGTTTCCTGTGCTGCTGTACTGCTGCTTCTGCGCTCCTTGTATCGTATACCAGTGGTACGTGAGTCTACACCACCGGCCCTCTCATACAGCATAGAAAAGCTCGTAAGGAAGAGCCCCACAAGAAACCCAGTCCCAGCGAAATGATAAATTTGGGAGCGGTTACACTTGAACGTTAGTGTGGGGCACGCACACCCTTTCTCAAAATAAGAAACCTATTCATAGCCGCCACTCTAGTAATTCTTATCACGTACTGGTACGTGCGTAGAGGGCCGGTACTACTTGTCGATATGAGTACGAGTGAATCGTAGAGAGTAGACTACGAGCTGCGAGTACCTAGATGAGCTACGACCCTCCAAAAGCCCATAGACGAGTACAGCAGTAGTACTCGCACCAGCGTACGAGAGCCTTGTGACCTGTGACCTTGATTACAGTGGGGAGGTGGCGCACAACACACAGAGGAGGAGCTCTTTTATCGAAATTTCAGACGCCGTGCACCAGGCGGCGCGTGATCGCACCCTCCCCTCTCGACACAATGCGCTCTGCGCGAGCAACATATCCAGACTGCATGGGACGAATCTCCGATGGTCGTGGTAGCAGGAGCAGTAGAGGACGCCAGTGTCGCTGTGGTGTCATGGGAGAAGGGACAAGGCAGCCACATCTGGCAATGCTTTGGAGTAAATATTATTACGCACCTCCGCACAAGTACGTGACGCCGGCAATGGAGCTCTCTTGTTCGGGCTCCAACTCTTCAGCACCAGCGGTACTGTTAGCATCCGCCATGTTAGTGTCCGGCTTCAGCACCAATCGTCAACTGCGTGCACAGGCAACAAAAGTTGTCTCCACACAGGGGACGTTTAAATAGTATCCCCATGCAAAATAACGGCAATCGGTGGCGGATGGAACACCCTTGCTATGCTTCGCGTCGAGAGCCCTAATTCTAGCAACACGGACGCTGCGCTGCGGTGCAGTCCACGAACTCTTATCAACGTCGCCAGCGCCTTGCCGCGCAGGCATTTCAGCAGGTTTTCCGTGGGCACTCAAGCCACCGGACTTGGTGTGGTGCGTTGTCCTTGTGTCTGCGTTGTTCGGTACGGCACCCCTTACCGTATTTTGCAAGCGTCACACCAACTAGGCAACAGGCACACAGCACGCAGAGAGAGAAGCAGAGAGCGAGCCCAAGGGAAGAGTGAGCTGCTCCGATGGCTGCTTCGCTGGGAGACACGGTTCTCGAGGTAGGTCTCGTGGTAGCTGGCGGGCGAAAACGTTTTGCACGGCGATGTAGCAGGCTCAGGACGACTTTGTGCGCACGATGACAACTACAAGAGGGAAAAATCCGGGTCCCTCCAAAAACTACTGATTTAATCACAGGGAGCTCGTAAACGCTCTGGAAAGCGGGCCTTTTGTTGCCCGCGGTTAGCCTGCGGCCGGCTGCGCACTGCTGCTCTGTGTATGGCACTGCGCCGACATCGACGCTTGTAGGCGAACGTTACCGCTCTCTGACCATGGCGAAGTCGATGTAGCGTGCGATTGGTCCGGGCCACCCCCGGCCGTGTCGACGAGAGGCTGGCTCCCAATCCCCGTCTGGAAGAGAAACGGCGAAACGTCGTCGTTTGTATATAGGGGTTCTCGAGACAAGCGTGTAAAAATGTGTCGTACGTAGAAAATGAGAGAAAATTATCAAATATCGCCCCGACGATAGTTCTCCGTTTTTTGTGTTTCGTGGTTTCTATCGCACGCGGGTACGTACATTAATTCTTCGTGCACTTGTGGCTTGTTATTATGTTATTATTGTATGTTTAGTACGACAAAATAACTCGACCAACAACAGTTGTCACGAGTCACGAGCACTACTGCTGTTGTGCGAGTCGGTCTACACACTCAACACACCATTAATACGTAATCGTTTTGCTGTTGACAATCTCTTCCTCAGGGACCCACCCAGGTCCAGCTCCCACACGTGTATAATATTATACGAGTAGTACGAGCAAGAAATACTGGAATAACGATGCTGGATAATTTTTAAAGAAATGCCCAGGGTGCATATCGTACCATAAGAAACAAACCAAATATACAAATATACCACAGCAGGTATACCCGCTGGGATATCTGGCATTTTATATCCTTGGTATTGAACAACACCGCTGAAACTGTTGTTGTACGCAAGGAAGGGAAATGGGAAGGAAGGGAGGAAGGAAGGAAAAAAGAAAGAAGGAAGGGAACTCTTGGAATGATCACATTCGTCAAAAACTAGGATCGATTGTTCCGGCATCACATTCTTTCCCACGTTATCGCACACCTTTTCCACCTCACGCCTCATACGAGTGTAGGCGGCCCACCCTCAAATCGAACCCTCCTCCCTCGATTTCGCGAAGAAATATAATCTACGCCTACGTACAGCAACAGCGGCAGTATCACTACTCTTGTGATGTCAAATTTCAGGGTGTGTTAAGTGCCAGTACTGCTGTGTTAATAGTGTATACTCCGGGGTACAGAGTCGTACCTGAGTACCTGCGCACCTCCGGCAGATCGTGATCTAGATGTTCTGAGTTGTGAGAGGTTGTGCAGGGTCTGTATAGCACACATCCCACCCCGGAAAACACGTTCCAGATGATGCAGATGATTCAGAATGCACGACTTGCGTCCCGGCAGCAACGAGCTCAAGAGTAGATCACAGAGATCGGGAATCTATCTGCCCGGAAGGATCTAGACCATAACCATCAAGTGGGAATCGATTCGATGAGATCGTCCGAAACCCTGTTATTTTGGTCATATTCGGGTGTGTACCCGGGGTATGATATGTACCCGGGGTATGTACCCGGGGTATGTACCGGTACCCGGGCGGGTACATATCCCCAGAGTACACACCCTGTTACCGTATCACACCGGGTGATAAGACAACACTCCCCCCCCCCCCCCTGGGATAGTCTTCAGAGCCGATTGCCTCCAAAACATGCGCGCACCCATTCATAACTGAAAAAATATCCCACACTAATTCCAAGTAGTTTGTCCCCAAAATCGTGGGACCAGTTCTTAAGGGGTTGAAGGGCGCTTGCGCTCCCATTGAAAACGGTTGCTTCGGAAAGGTCTCCTTCGAGAACTTTTCGATAGACGGCAGTCGCTCGGCGTTTGCACCCCCTCTCCCCGTTGTCGAGAAAATCAGCTTGGAAACCCATAGGAGGCGGTGTGTTATTTGTCGGTGTTTCTCTTTACGTGTTACACGGAAAACACAGCCTTGCGATCATGGTGTCGGGGAATGGGATGGCATTGGTAGCCGTGTCGGAAAAGTGGGTACTATAGGATAGGAGATGGGAGGGATGGGAGGAAGGGAGGCAGCCGGGCCTATATATGTACTGCGGTTGCCCTGTCCGCGGGCGTGAGAACGTATCATATGGGCTCATACATAGCCCAGTTCTCTTGTCGCCGCATTTTGCTTTTTTTTTCATGCCGCCAGCCGCCATATAGGTAAGTTGCGGTTGAAGCGTTCAAGTCTTCAACTTTTTTGAAAATGACGTTCGTCTGTCGTCTGGTATGCAAAATAACAACCACGAAACGGTCGATCAGACCGACCTTTGGCTACGATTACGTACTATAAAAAATACCAGAACGGAATTAATAAAACTCTGACCACGACTGACTGAATATGTTTGTGGACTGACTGAAATACCGTTTTTCTGTTCCAACCCTCTTGAGAGTTCAGAGGGGAAAAAATGTCGTGTCCTCGTAGGAGTTCAAAGGAGGAAAATAGTGTCGGGAAAAAGTGACGGGAAAAAAGTGACGGATTGCAGCATTATCGTCCGCACGCAGGCAGTACGTCGGCCGCACGCAGGCTGTACGCAGCTCGGGCGGCTGGGGTAAGACACCTGCCCGAAAGTGCAGCATAGGGCAGTAAGTACGAGTAACCTTTGCCAGTCCTCTTGTCCCACAAATCATACCAGATAAAGTACCAAATACATTTTACGGTTTTTGTGGTGGCCCGCACATTTTTTTTTCAGATTGTCCAAAACGCGCGGCGAAGACGTGCGCCGGTCGAGCCTTAGCCTGCACTAGGGTTGGGGTTAGGGTTAGGGTTGGGTTGCGTCGACGGCTTCTCGTGATTTGGTTTTAAAAAAAAAACACCCAAAAACACGTAAAACCAGCAAAAAATCATAAATGTATTTGGTACTTTATCCGGTACGATTTGTGGGTTAAATAAAGACCGGTAAAGGCGGCGCCTCGTATATAGTAGGGAGATTGATGTATGCAATGTGCAATGTACAACACGTGCGCTGGCAGCATGATGATACTTTATCATACTGCCGTAGTACTACCGTACCTGGTACATATTATATGTACGTACGTTTTTCCTACTACGTGGGGCCATATGTATAGTATTGATAAGTCAGAACCCAGGAATGGACCCAAGAACCATGTATCCCCCCTACGTTTACACAACATGCTCGGTTCTGATGATTTAAAAATTAAAAAAAAAAAAAAAACAGCTGTGAGATCGAGGATTTCGTCGAAACTCATCTTTGCTATTAATAGCTGAGTGGGATACTTCGATTATATACTATTAACCCCTTTAGGACTGCAGTCCCGATGTGGGGACAAAATACTTGGAATTAGTGTGGGACGTTTTATTTCAGTTCTGAATGGGTTAATACATGCGTTCCCCCGTAATACGAGTATGTATATATTAATAGAAGGTTGATAAAAGACCGCACGTCTCGTGTTTCAGGTCGCTTAAGACCTGGGTCCCAAAAATAGCTATCAAAAACCCACAAGAGGGTACTACTGCTGTACAGCAGTAGTAGTGTTAGTATTTGCTTCCGTGGGTTAAATGCTAACATGCGTCCCCGGTGGAACGACAGGTGAATCTCGTCCCTGTTTGAGTCAAGGTCGTGGGTTCGAGCCCCCCCCCGAGTGCATGCTCGTAGGGACTTTTTCTCACGAAATAATCTCTTGACTAGCGGAAAGCGCTAGAGCGTGAGTTAGCAAAATTCGATGAAAATCGACGAGCGTTGGGAATGCTGAACCCTCTGCGCGATAAAAATCAAGGCACGAACCGTAGTGGGGAGGAGGGAGAAGAGCCTGCTTTGTGGCCCCAGATCTGAGTTACGACTATTTTATGGAGGGAGAGGGACAGAAGTGCGAAGATAATAAATGGGATGAAAAATAGATAAATACAAATTATGAACCTGGCATCGACCTTCATGTTTACGCACGCACCCGTCTATGTATATATACGTGTTCAATTTTAGTCTCAAGGTTGCAAAACGAAGGCAGCAGTCGAGACAGGAACCGGTGGGCGGCTCTGGGCTATACATAGGGCCTCGGGAGGTTGGGTGACGCACGTGCTGCTTGCTCCTTGTATATACGTAGGGGGAAATTAAGCATCCGAAAATCTGCCGAAAACGAGAAAAAAAAAAGAACGACTATGCGCAGTGTCAAGAAAGACACCCGCGACTAATTACTATTGATCATATGTACTTGATCACCCACGGCGGAGCCGCCCTATATATTGATGTGAGTGTTGTAATACTCCGTATATCTATATGAGTATACTACTACTATGTAGCTTTACGTACTTTCCCTTTTTGGCTGCGAAGTTTCAAATTTCAACTACGTTGCGGACCTGTGCACTTGATACAATATCATGCCGGTGATCTGGACGGCATTCAGATATGAGATCGTATCATAAAATATCGGTCGGAGAAGAAAGTTTTGTAGTGCCGAGGCGTGTCTCTTGTGTCGGAAGTTCCTCCAGACTTATGTCGATAATCGAGGCACGGGTTTCCCAAAAGAAGACGATTTTTATGACATATATTTATCGGGCTCGTGCGGTGGAACACGAAAGACACAGCAATTTTACACGTGTGTTGTAGGCCATGTCAGAAGCGAGACCACGAGGCATCGTACGTCGCAAACGCTAAACGTTCCGGAGGTGTAAGCAGGACGTGACACTTCTGATACATGCATATTTTGGCACCATCACGCCAGCCGACGTCCCCCACTACCTGCTCGCCTCTAGGAGCTGCAGGTTTTTCTCGAACGGTGCCTCGGGTATCACGAAAAAAACAAATCGTTGCTTTTTGTCAGCTCTCTGACAAAAGATAAAACCCGAACCACGACACACCAAAACAGCGATTCGACCATTTCTACCTTCCGGCGCCGGACGGTTTTTGAGTCTTGTACTCCTCGAACACCACATAGAGAGGGCAGTGCTCGATTTTGCGGCGTTTCGTGGCTGTCGTGGCTTGTAGCCCAGCCATCCGTGGCCTCGGTTTGTCTTCAAGCCGGCTTCGTTGCGTTTTGTGTTTATCGATTTATCATTTCCTCGTTCTGTCTAAGCGCCGAGCTCGAGCCATACAGCTTTACTCTAGTTCAGTTTTACGGGGGACCATTATTAATAGTAAATAGGACCAAATATTGTTGGTAAAAATCGGGAAATGTATAGTTTTTTGTGTGTACAATAGGTTCTATTTACTATGGTTCCCCATAATAGTGTTGACTACGATAGCAGGTAGGTTTTAGAGTAGGGCTCATTTCCCTCTCTCGTCGCATTTTGTTTTGTACAGGTTTCAGAATGGGCTTGCTTCGCCTTTGTTTTGGCAAAAATATAGGATGGTTTTTGTGGGTTATTGAGGCGTTTAGGACTGCGCTCCCGGTTTGGGGACAATTTACTTGGAATTAGAGTCATATTTATGTTTTCGTGCAGAGCAGTACGGAGGGGGTTAAGACAAACAGCTGTCAAGGTGTGACTGATAGGATCAGCACGGAATCTTGTACGGTACTCCATGCGACGCCGACGCAATACAAGTTCCCGTGACGACCTTGGTCGCGCTGCTGCTGCTGCTGCTGCTGCTGCTGCTGCTGTGACGACCGTTTTGTTTGCTCCACGGGGAACACAAAACCACCCTACGAGTATTCTTCCCAAAAACCAAGACAAAGGCCATTCTGAAATATAAAAGTACAGGGATCGAGTTCAACTAACCCTATTAATAGTACTCCAAAACCTACTAAGAGTATTGATAAGATAAACTAGGGTATGGGGGAACAAAAAAAGTCCAACCCGTGGCCTCAACCCCTTGAGAACTGGTCCCACGAATATGGGGACAAATTACTTGGAATTAGTACGGGGCATTTTTTTCAGTTCTGAATGGTTCACCGCTGCAAAAAATGATCCTTCACTAATTCCAAGTCGTTTGTCCCCAAAAATGTGGGGAGCAGTGGCTGACACCTCCGTGAAAGGCTGAATCAGGGCCGCCTTGCTTTTTTGAACGCGTTGTTTATAGTAGCTAGTTTATAGCGTCGGCGTCGGCACACGACAGAAAAAAAAAAGAAAAATAACAAAGAAGGAATTGACAGCGGACAAGCATCAACTACTAGAGTATCATACTACTATTAATAAGGCATTGACAGCAGACAGGCGGGAACTAATAGAGTATCATACTACAGAGGAAAATGACAGCGGACAGGCAGGAACTATTAGAGTATCATACTACAGAGGAAATGGCGCGGACAGGCAACAACTATCAAGAGTATCATACTAATACTATGACATTGACAGCGGACAGGCAGCAGCTATTAGAGTATCATACTGCAGATAGTGTGGGCCCACCGGCAAGAAACGCCTACATACTCTCAGCAAGCAAGGCTTGATTTAATTATGTTTTGCTTTAAAAAACAATGAAAAAGGGGGCTGAAAATGTACACTCCCCCCAGCTGTGGGATGGAGAAATATTTGGTCGTCGAAAACTCATCTTTGCAAGCTGTGTGTGTGATATATTAACTCCGATCACACGTGCCGGCCTTGCACAACCTTGAGCAACTTTGAACATACTATGATTTTTATGCTGGTAGCATTCAGAGTAGCTCTCGCCACTGAACACGATGTTCCCCAAAAACTGAACCTGTGGCGTTGTCATTTTTTTTTCGTAGGTACTGCAGCTACGGTTAAGGGCCCGAATTAACGAAGAAGAAAAAAAATCAATTTGGAAAAAAAAAAAATCAAATCCGCTTCTCATTGGTCAGACAGAACCCGCACCACCACCCAAGATTATACCCCAAGATCCTAATCTTTGATGCTGGTGCGTGTGTTGACCAATGAAAAGCTAATTTGAATTTTTGTTTTTCCAAATTGAAATTCTTTTATACTCGTTAATATGGGCCCTAAGGTGCACCGTGTTTTTGCCTCATAAGGGTGGTCACTTGAGGAAGCTCTATACCTCACCCGACATCCGTTTTAGGAGGGAAACAAAAAGTGTTATTATACGTACCCGATGAACGTACCCGTCGCCTTCGGTAAAACATCGAAACATAGTGCAACACAAGTATGAAATTCTGACGGTTTCGGGTTATAAGCCATTCAGAACTGAAAAAAAATGTCCCACACTACGTACGTACTTCCAAGTAGTTTGTCCCCCAATGTGTGGGACCAGTTCTTAACCCCTTAAGAACTGGTCCCACGTTTTTGGGGACAAACTACTTGGAATTAGTGTGGGATAGGTTTTCCAGTTATGAATGGGTTATAAGGGGTTAACCCCTTGAGAACTGGTCCCACGAATTTGGGGACAAACTACTTGGAATTAGTGTGGGACATTATTTTCAGTTCTGAATGGGTTAAGGAGCACCCCCGTCATTCCGAAAAAAACAGCCGAAATGTGCTGCCTCTGTCGTCGCACGCGTCTGCTGTACTTTCTTGCTTGCTCGTGGTCCTATACAAGCGTCGTGGTCCTACTCTAGCGTGCAGCAGTAAGGGCCCGTTTTAACGAAGAAAAAAAAAAAATCACTTTGGAAAAAAAAAAAAAAAACGCTTTCCATTGTGGTCAACGCGCGCACCAGCACCAAATATTAGGATCTTGGGGGGTGCTGGTGCGTGTGTTGACCAATGAAAAGCGAATTTGGATTTTATTTTTACCAAATTGAATTTATTTTATACTCGTTAATATGGGCCCTAATCCTCATTAGGGTAGTTTAGTGTACTACTCAGCTACTACTACTTCTGTATTGCCTACCTGGTATATACTGACTGCCGTGATCGTTTTCGTTGCCGTAGTAAGTATACAGGCAGTACGAAGTGGGGCCTATAAGGCGACATGAATAAGGCGACCACTCGAGACAAGGTGGTCAAAATCGGCTGTGGCACGGCTGTAACTTTGAATACAACTGACTATACGAATAAGGCGACTACTCCAGATAAGGCGGTCAAAATGTCTTGGCACGGGGTCGCCTTATATAGGCCCGACTACTGCATATGTCTGTACCATTTGGTCGTATCACGTGCCAAAGGTACCAATATACAGCTGAGTACCTGGGCAGGGTCTGAGGTCTCAAGGCATTGTTTTAACTATTTTGGGACCTAAAGATGGCGACCCAGACAGTTAGTGGGTGTTTTGGTCGTTTCCGCCGCCCGTTGGTCCTGTAAAGCGCGCAGGAGTTGCAGCAGCAGCAGCAGCAGCAGCAGCAGCAGCAGCAGCATCAGCAATACAAAGTACCGGTAGTGTCATGCTGCGCCCGTGTCGTACACCCGGCCCCTTGTACGCAGTTCCTTGCATTGTGACCCCAGGTATGGATATTTGTGTTGTCTTCACATTAAACTCGTTATTTTTACCCAACTACATCAGTACACCCAGTGTCTGTCCTGATTCCTAATCCTAGAGAGATACAAATTATGTGGTCAGACTGTGAGAGAGCGAACAAAAAAAAAAAAACACAAATCAATGGGTAAAGCACGTGAAATGTCAACGTACCGGGTACGAGATATATGTATATATATAGACAAACATATATTTATAAAATTAAAAAACGACAGCTGTGAAATCGAATATTTCGCCGAAACTCATATTTGCAAGCTGAGTGTGATACTTCGATCGCGCGTAATCACGGGTTTTGTATGACCTCATGCAGGATGTACACCTCCCGTGAATGAAGCATCCCACACAGCTTTTGCAAATATGAGTTTCGACGAATTCCTTGATCTCACAGCTACGAGTAGTTGTTTTTAATTTTTGTAAAAAAATTACATACTGCTGTCGTTCGCTTACTGAATGTATCACCCATGATCATCCCCCCAATGAAGCAGTACGTATAGTCGATGCTGTAATTTTCGTCAGTTTTTTTTTCGTCACCATTTTTCCTTCTTTTTTTTTTTTCGCTCGTTGGAGTCCCTTAAAGGTTGATCCAATTTCGAGTTCTTACGATCCTATATTTGTACGTCGTATATAGCCTACATGCAAAATACGAGTGTGCGTAACATCTCCCTTGTCTCCCCCCCTTGTTCCTGTGTCTGTTGTTGTTGTTGTTGGCTGGATTCGCCAAGGTCTTCGTTGGGGACCCGAGATCAAGCGAGTTTGTGGATCATGCTCGATACGGAAAAGGTGCGTACTTGGTATGATATGATACCTCTTTGTTTTTTGTTTGTTTGTGTCTGTGTTTCTTGTTGACTTGGTTCTGTGTGTTTTCTTTGGTTTTTGTTTGTTTTGTTTTGTTTTGCGTGCCATGAGAGGAGCTGGGTGCCCCACGATTGCCCAATACCGATGGCCGCACGACGCCCCCCCGCCCCGCTTTCGCCCCCCGCCTCCGCCCCCCTCGCGGAAGAACAAAACCGAAAAACGATTTGATTCTTACCGTGGTCTATCGTATTATAAACACTATTCTCTACTTCGAAGTATATAGTATGTGTGTCATACGTATGTTTACTCGTACTTCGCACGTACATATGATACATAACTCCTATTTTGTTGATGGTGAACCAAGGGCGTAACAAAAAAAAGAGAAAACGACACCACACTTGTAGGAAGGTCAGAATGAAAAACAAACCGGATCGCTGTGATCACAGGACGAAATGAGCGAAAACCATTTTTTTTTCGTTTTTTGTTCCCTTTTTCAACTTGGTTTTAGAGACCCCCCTATTTTGTTTTCGCTGGTGGGGGGGGGAGGGGGGGGGGGTATTTAAAAAAAAAGATGACTTATTGTTTTCTGGGATCACAACGGCCCGGTTCTTCCCTCCAACATAGGGGGGGGGGTAGTGGGGTATCTGGGATTCAGATCCGCGCATACCCTTGGGTGAACCCAAGTATTTTTCGACGGTTTTTCCTTGGCACGAGGACGCGAGTAGACGTACACATACAGCAGCTGCGGCATTAACATCGTATCGCGGGTGTTACCCGTTTCCCCGTTTCTGGCTATATGGGGGAGGTTCGAGCTTCTATCATAACGTGATCGCGTCATCACCGCACTGGGCGTGACAGAGGGGCTCGTTTCGTGCAGTACTTCATACCTGGTATCCATTCACTATTACGGGCGGGGGACCATAGTAAACAATAGTAAATAGGACCTACGGTATATACCTATTATTAATAACAATATTTGGTCCTATTTACTATGTTCCGCCCGTAATATCAGTGTCGCAGATCGAGATCGAATTGGAGATTCGTATTCGCGATTTTCCTCATGTTCTCGAAATCAAGATCGAAATCAAGATCGATACGTACGCATTTGTTTTCCCTCCGATTCTCTCGTATAGGTACGATGGTAGTTTTTTCGAGATCGAAGATCGAGGATCGACAATGTGTGGCTTGCGATTTTCGATTTGTTAAGAGGCTCCCCACGAAAAACGCCTTACCATGGCACAATAAAAACCAACCAATACACGTCACCGTCGTTCAACACTCAGCAGCAGTGACCACCACCGCACAGCCACACAGCATATACTATTATAGTACTCGAGGAGCAGTGTCTACTGCTCCATTCATATGTACGCGTAATACCAGCACCCACCACCCCAACCGCACTGGGACGGTGTCAATTGCTGATCTGTTGATGCTTTCGTTTACCATGCTTTTATGAGACCACACCGACGACCACCTGGTACAAACCCTCGGTATGTTTTTTTTTTTTTTTTTTGGTAGGACGAGGTATATTATGCTTTTTCTGCGCCAACTGCTGTTTTTGACCTGTATATGGGCTATACGACCCTCCAAAAAGCGGAGATTGGTATTGCTGTCATACCCCTTAATCGGTGCGATTGACTACCTGCCTTTCTCCCTGGGAGAGAAGTTTACCAGTTTTTCGACACTGCTTTGTGTGACCCAATCTTAGCCCTGTGACTAAAATCCCTCATCACGCCTTGACCAACAAAAACAACAAAACACGCCTTGACCAACAAAACATGAGGATTTGTGTCTCCAAACATGTGGTGAGCTTTACTGCCCTCTGGTTTGATTTTTGTTGCACCTATTGACTTCCCCCCGCCCCCCCCCCGGAATATCTCTTTCTCTCTCTCTCAACTTGGCGGTGACAGAGGTACATGTAAGCGTAGCCGCCAACGAATTTACGCTATGCTGGGCCTTTATGTCGCTCCAATGTTGCTATTGTAGTAGACCACGGTTTGACCGCTCGACTGACCGCCCTGGCCACCCCTATATTATAACGCTTTTGGTACTGAAACCCTTCTTTGGGGTGGGGGGGATTATTTGGAATTAGTGTAGGATATTTTTTTTGCGGTCGCCCCGGTGGGCTAGCAGGTAACCACGAATCCTGTTAAGAGTCAAGATCGTGAGTTCGAGCCCCCCCGAGTGCATGCTCGTAGGGACTTTTTTTCGCAAAAAAATATCTTGACTAGCGGAAAGCGCGAGAGCGTGAGTTGGCAAAATTCGATGAAGGTCGACGAGCGTTGGGAAGGCTGAACCCTCCGCGCGATAAAAATCAAGGCAATCACCGAAGTGGGGGAGGAGGGAGAGGAGCCTACTTTGTGACCCCGGATCTGAGTTACGACTAGGGAGGGAGAAGTGCGAAGATAATAAATGGGATGGGGAAAAAAAGATAAAAAAGTGGAAGGGTTACGAATCGTAATATACATTTTGGCCAAAATAATTGGCTCTTGTGATAATCCCAAACGACCGGCCTCCTTGCGTCTTTTTGCGTAGTGACCACTATGATCGCGAATATGTTCTCCTTTTTATGTTTACACCAGAGTCCAAACGGAGATTATTTCCACGGCCAGATTGGTTTAAGTGTAAAAGTGTATATAAAGCGCGGCGGTCCGTTGGAAAGCTGTTTTTTCGACTAAGCCCAGCGTTTGTTTTTGTTTTTGGGGGTGAAGATGTATCATAACGAGGAATTATTTCATGAATATGTAGTATTCACTACTGCTGCTGTTGACTGCGTGCCAACGGTTTTTTTGTCGAAGCCGGGCCAGGCAAGCCAGGACAGCAGTACAAAGAGCGTACCAAGTTATTCGATGTTATAGTACTACGGTTGATGTACACTATGAACAAGATAACGGGAAACAACGCTGGCGAATGGTCGATATGCTCTGATTGGCTCAGGGTTCGGGGTTAACCCTTTTAGGACTGCAGTCCCGTTTTGGGGACAAACCACTCAAATTCCAAGTAATCTGTCCCCAAAACGAGACTCCAGTCCTACAAGGGTTAAGAAATCGGGGTACTTTCTAATCGTGTCGTCCACAGTGACCCTCAACCCTTTCTTCGAGTGGTAATCACCCATCGGCCAAGTCGTGAACGCTGCTGCTGCTGCTGCTGTTGTTGCTGGTGTGTGTTTTCTTAACATGAAGCCGTCCTTTCTACCCGTCGACATCCAGCACACCCAGTGTCCGTGCCGATTCTCCATCCTGGAGAGACACCAGTTTTTCTGTGGTCACAAAACTACGACACAGATATATTACGTTGCCATGCAGTAAGCAGAGTAGGCAAGGGTGGGCTGGGGGGGATAGCCGTTCGCGGCACATCTTGGTAATACTGCTGCTGTTGTATATATTATACGAGTACCAAGTACTACTACTGCTTGTACTTCAACCTTGAAGACTTGATCAAAAGCAGTCGTGCTCGTACGTGGGACTTGCGACATGTTGATCTGATACGAGATATGAACGGACGATTTATGATTCTGTCGAACGTCACGAACGGGAAGAAGGGGATTAAGCCACCCATATTTTTGCCGTTTTATGTTCCTTGAATTACCATATTATAGGGACGAGTACAATACTGCCGCTGACAGCCATTAATACTACTGCTGCTGTGTATGGGAGTGCGCATAGACCACCGGTCGCCCCCGGTGGTCTATAGTAGTGGTTACCCTCAAATGGTTCTATTACGCAGGACCATAGTAAAAATCGGTTAATACATAGGTTTTGGTGTGTACCGTAGGTTCTATTTACTAGTGTTTACTATGGACCCCCGTAATAGAGCTTATGCGTTGAGTTCGAATCCCGCCTAGGTTGAGCGAGAGAGATTGTTCATTTATTTGCAAAAATAAAGACGGATCAATTGCTGGAAGCGCTTCGCGTGAGTAGGCGCACTTCGACGCGAGTCGATGAGGGAAGAAAGGGCTCGATGAAGTCTTCTCGTGATAAAAAAGGCAAGGCCACCATAGTGGGAGAGCCTGCTACTGTGTCACCCCGGATCTGAATCACGACTAGGAGGGAGAATAAAAGGACGGGCGGAGGTCGTAGATGAATGGAAAGAAGAAAACAAAAAGTACCTGGTATAGAGTTAACCCTTGTCCACTGCAACGGTTTTGGCTTCACGAATTCCTACGAGCTGCTTTCAGCAAGAAGCACAATATTCTATTTCACCTTCGGGCAATAAAATGTACCGGTATACGAGTAGCACGTCGAATTCTTCGACGTTGAACGTATCGACTTGACCGCTCGGACAAGGTCAACACATCGATCGGTGAAGAGATTTTTGGCCTGCGAGTTGTAGTGCGAGATATGTGGACTTTCTTCGTATTTCTTGAGGAGGTTCTACTGTATTTCACACCAGGGTTTCATACCAGGTGCCTGGTATGTATCATACAGACTCTTCGGGCTCCACTTTTATTTCAGTATACCTTTTTTGGGTAAGTTAGCCTGTGACCACGGGAATCGACCGCGTCAAGTGTTGGATTAGTACGGACAGATGGAGGTACTGGATAGAGAGACCGGCACGGCTTTTAATGTGAAGGCAACAACAACATGCAGGCCAAATATCGGTCAATACGCCGAGTAATTCTGCACTAAACGTCTTGACACGATCGCATCAACATGGGGGGAAGACACCCAGATGTTACTTTTTTTTTCTTCTGCGAGCCCACAACGCTGCTGTGTTATGAAACCCCTGACGAAGTACTCGTACTGAAATAATGTGTTGAGCAAATTTGGGACCTGAGGGGAAAAATTACCCTTCCGGGAATTTACTTTTTGCAAGATGGGTTTTGAGAGTTGGAAAACGAAGTTTGGCGTGGCTGCTCTTCTTGAACATTTGAAAAAAGGCAGGGCTGGTCCTTTATCCATTATTTTGTTTTCGTCCGCAAATATCAAAGTTGCCAAAAAATAATTAACCCCCCACCCCCGTAAAATCCGCCTTAAAAACGAAAGAGTAAATAAATAAATGAAGACCAGTCCTGTTTTTTTTTCTTCATATTGTCATGAAAAACAACCATATGCCAATTTTCCTTTTACAACTCTATATAAACCATCGAGCAAAAGTTTGAAGTCGGAATGTTTCGCCTGGTGCTGGAGCCAGCTCGTATATGCTCGTACATATATGATATGTGTGCGTGTTCTTCACATTGAACCGTTCTTACTACCTGTCGACATCCGTACTAGGTTATAACAAAAAGTGGATGCAGTTCTAAAAGAAGGGTGAGAAGGTATTGGAAATCAGCGGTATACATTTGGCATGTTTCAGTGAATATTTTGTCCCCTGTGAATGTTAGATTCACCTCGTCGTGCATAATTCGCGTTCCGTTTGATGTGCACTTTGTGTTCGTTATTTTTTTCCCTTTTCGCTTTTCCTTTTCCTTTTTTCTCTTTCTCACGCACCTGGACTGCTATAGCGCTAGCAGGGGACACAGCAGTGGCACCTTGTTCGTACGTGTTACATAGTATATGTAACGCTGTTCGTCTCTAAAAAACACCCGTGAAAAGTGAAAAGCCTTTAATATTTCTGCTTATTATTTTATTATGTGTGGCCCAGCTGTTGTTTTCAACGTGATGTACACTCCACTTTCTTTCCATAGCAAGCCTTGTATAGGAATGACGTGAACTCGGCCTTAAACTTCCGGGAAAGTTACGCAAGAAGTTCGGAAGAGGTTATTATGAGGTTAGTGTCGAACGCTTGAACATATGACAACTAAACCTGAGCCAGTAGCCCAGTTCCATGCCCACACACCGTACGAGGATGGATGTCTGCAAATAGAACAAACCACACGACTGCCGTAGCGCGGTTCGCTTTTCACAAAGAAAGGACCGAGAAAAAGCCTTGGCTATTTCTATGTACGTACATACGTACTTTGACCGTAGCGCGGTTCGTCTCTAAAAAGAAAAGACCGTGAAAAAGCCTTTAATGACTATTTCTATGTACGTACGTACTTCGTGTGAGTGCGTGCTTTTTTTGTGTGGCTCAGATTGTTTCCAAAGTGGTGTATGTAGACTTTGGCGCTTCCAAACGTACCAACTTTTTTTTTTCACACGTATCGAATTTAGGAACATTCTGAAGGTCGTTCAATAGCACTTCCAAGAGGACATCTGTATCGCACCTGTTACGGGGTGGGCTAATGTAGTAAATAGGGACCTACGGTACACACAAAAACTAGTATATTTTACTATTTTGACATTTTTGTTGTCCTATTTAGGGCCCGTTTTAACGAGTATGAAATAAATTCAATTTGGAAAAAATAAAATTCAAATACGCTTTTCATTGGTCAACACACGCACCAGCATCAAATATTATGCCCTTGTCCTAATATTTGGTGCTGGTGCGTGTGTTGACCAATGAAAAGCGGATTTGAATCTTTTTTTTTCCAAATTGTTTTTTTTTCTTCTTCGTTAAAACGGGCCCTTACTATGGTCCCCCGTAAATAGCCTGCGCGAGTACCCCCGGGTTATTGTTTATGCACATAATTCGATGTATGCTTTATCACCCGGGGTGATAACATAGCACACCCCTCTCGGACGAGCGTGCTGTTTTTAAGCTGATTTTATCGACAACCAACGGGGAGAGTGCAAACACACCCCCAAGCGACGCATGTATAATGGAAAATATGGCGACGAGGTATTTCCAATTTCCAAAGAACACCCTTTTCGTGTGTGTGTGTGCCCCCCCCCCCCTCGTATGTATATGGGAAAATGTGTTGACGAGATATTTCCAATTTTCAAAGACCGCCCTTTTCGTTCGTGTGTGCCCCCCCTCCCTCGTACCATATATATGTATATGGCAAATACGTATGTTGACGAGATATTTCTAATTTCCGAAGAGAACCCTCTTCGTTTGTGTGTGTGCCCGCCCGCCCCTCCTCGTGTTTTGAGGAGCAAAACAGCTCGGAAGTACATCCTACATTGTTGATATGGGGTGTGTTGTCTTCATCACCCGTGTGATCCGGTGCTTACTACTGTACTGTCTATTGTACCGTGCATTTTAAGCATTCGGGGGAATGCATAACCTTCGGGAGTGGTTACCCCGAAGTTATACGGGTAGAACCCACCCTTTTCTCAATGTTTAGATCCTAAGCAGGGATGGCCTCCCTCTTGGGGCCGGTACTGCTATTAATACTGTATCTTTTGACAAGGCCTGGTATACACTGCTGCTGTATCCATTAATTTTCTTTCATTCGTGCGAAAGGTCTCCGATATTGATGCCATGTCCAGCGACTCGAATAGTACATTGATGAATGTCAATGTGAGTACTTACACAAGCGAATTTTAGTTCCTACGTTTAGATTTGTAGTGGTTGGGCTTAGGGTTAATCGCGTATGCTACTCTAAACAAGGCTATGGTTTTGGGTAAGGTTGTTACTACTGTGCCGCTGAAACCACACGCTGGCCTATTTCCCCAATACCCATTATCCTACTTGATCCCATAAAGCAAGTGGTGGGGACGTGTGGAAAGGGGGAGCAGCCCATGCCATGCAAGTAAAATAAACCTTAACCCATTTAGGACTGCAGTTTCGATGTGGGGACAAAACACTTGGAATTCGAGTGAAATCGTTCGTTTTAGCCAGTGCCGTTCTAAAAGGGTCAGATGGAGACCCACAACGTCCTATTCTCATACTTTGGAAGTATTGATAAAAAACAGGGACTATATTCCCGGCCACAGTTTATAGTGGTGTGTGAAACAGGGTGTGTCCCCGCGCTATTTGAGTGTTTCCCCCCGTAGATTGGTTTAGGTCCACCCGGCGCTTTCTCCCGTGCTGTTGTTGCCTTTCGCAACAGCGAGAATGGCAACAGGTGCAGCAGCAGCAGCAGCAGCAGTGTCCCCGGTTTTGTGTATACTACGTGAGGCTGCGAGTTGCCTGGACTTCACGGCCCTTACCACTTTTTCCCTAAGTATATGAACCTTTTCTATACCAATATTTAATCATAATGACCCTTGTATGTAAGAACCGTTTGGATAGCAATATTTAGTCCAAACGATCGTTGTATTTTGGGGGCCGGCCTCAAATACAAGAACCGCTTGTACATTTGTAATGTTCAGTCCAAACGGTCCTTATATTTCCGGACAAGAGCGGTACCTGGTAGTCGTTGATACCGGGGATCATATATAGTAATGAGGACGCATCCATCAGTTACACTAAAACCTATATATAAATATTCCAGTATTTTTGCTATGCATATTTGGTCCTGATCACGACTATTACGGGGGAACATAGTAATCAGGACCAAATATGCCTATTAAAATAGTCAAAATACTGGAATAGCTGGTCGCCCCGGTGGTCTAACTGGTAGCCACGAAGCCTGTAGGGCCGGATGTCGAGGGTTCGATTATCCCCATGGAGGTTTTTATTCTCAAATGAGACCGACTGTCGAGAGCGCATATTACAGCGTGGGTAAGCAAAATTCGACGAGAGTTGACGAGGGAAGAAAGGGCTGAAATCTTCTCGCGATAAAAATGCAAGGCAAGAACCGTAGTGGGGGAGGAGGGAGAGGAGCCTACTTTGTGACCCCGGATCTGAGTTACGACTAGGGAGGGAGAAAGACGGAAGTGCGAAGATAATGAATGGGATGGAAAAAAAAAAAAAAAAAATGGTGTGTACTGTAGGTTGTATTTACTATGGTCGCCCGTAATGGTGTACTGGTAAATTCCCCCGTAATGCTGTAGTTGGCCGGCAAAGTAAGCCAACTGACTGGCTTGGCCTTTTTACAATAAAAAACTCGGGGTCGAGCCATAAAAACGCACGCATAAGTGGGATACGAAATACGCAGAAATTCGCAATTTTTCAAATATCAGCGCGGAACTAACTTTGACGAAACACCTATACGAATAGCCAACTAGTAGCTTTTAGTCGCTGAACACCTACGACCAACTAATTACTTAGTCGACGACTTGTATTAATAGTCGACCAGCTTACAGCCCTGCGTACCGATTTTTTTTTTTTTTTGCGCTTGACTTGACCCTTTGTTTCTGTTGCATTACAGAGACACTATGTCACGCATGTGTGTGCTGCCTACAAAGTTAACTTTTTAGCTTTTAGTCTGTCGTATGATACGCATATACTGCATAGTGGTAAAAACAACGGCGCAATATTTTATTACCACCCGGTATGATATTTATTTGTTTGTACGTCGTGGACCAGAACAAAACTGCTTCTTCCTTTTTTTTTTTGGCCCGACCGACCACAGCGAAACCGATCCCTGGTGTTTGCACACAAACTCTTGGGCACTCTGGCTACTCCTACTCCGACATGCGCAGGCAGCTGTTTTTTTTGTTTTTTTTTTTCGATAGGGAAATGCTGAATTACCTGATTTGAGTATCTAGCGGGCCAGCTTTCAAACTCGCGACGGGATGAGTGCGCGCACCCATGCCTGCAGCACAAACAAAATACCGCGAAATAACCTATTAAAAAACGTCCTCAGTTTTCTGCACCAGCCCGAATGGAAGCCGATTCTTTCTAGGGCTTCTCACGGGCCGGGTCAAATCTCGCGGGTCGGGTCGGGTCGGGTCGGGTCGGGTCACCTAACCCGACCCCGGCCCGACACGCGATATTTTGATGACCTCCTGAGCCAACGCGACCCGGCCCGATCGGAGTTGTGATATGTTGAAGACTTCCTGGCCCTTGAACAGCCCTGATTATTCGATTATCCCCCCCCGCCTCCGCTCCCGCCCTTCTGTCGGTCACCATTCGCGCCCCCCGGCCGATCTCGTCGGCTCGAATTGGAGACTGAAAAGTACATTCATCTCCGTGTGCCACTCTGCCCCCGAGATACAAGGACTGTCTGGATTCATTATAAAATTGCAGCTGTTCTTGTGTTTGGAGATGGAGTGGTGTATGCATGTATCATATGTCTTTCCGTGTATCCCTTCGTCCGCTTGTTCGCCCATCCGTTCATCCATCTATCTGTCCACCCATCCGTTGACCAATCCGTTCGTTCGTCCGTCCATCCATCCATCCATTCATCAATCTATCCATCCATCCATCCATCCATCCATCCATCCATCCATCAACGCATCAGTCCATCCATCCATCCTTGCATACACCCACATATCCATCGATACACCCACGCACCCGCCCACCTAGCCATCCATCCATACACGCATTCATCTGTACACGGGAGTTCTATACAACACATCGGCTGTACAGTAGTATATAGCTTTGAGGTTCTTACGGTGCTCGTTTCTCTCTCTCTCTCTGCCTTGTCTCTCTTCAAATGTTGACCGTGACTCATTCGTTTTTGCAAAGTGGCCGCCGGGCCTCTTGAGAGGTTATATACAGTCTTTAGTGGCCAAGGACTTACTATCACAACTGATTAGTGTGGACATTCTTTCCAAGTGTTTTGTTTTTTGTCCCGCACGAGCCCTCTGCCCCTGCTTGGCTCCCTGGCCCCTACGCCGACCTGATCCCACCCGGACCTGAGCCCTCCAAACCGCCAGGGAGGGCACACCCCCCCCTACCATGCAGCTCACACTTTATGCGACTCGCCGAACACCTCACGGTTCTTCGCGCTTGCTGCCAGCAATGTATCTTGCCTGGTCGGTGACAACCGGACATGCTCCGTCCCGGCATTGTAGGGATGCGAGGGTCTATGGTCATACGACTACGGCCATGCATGGATATCGAGTACACCCCTCCCCTCTACCAAAACAGAGTACAGCAATTGTACGCATCGGATAGAGAATCGATTCCCGCCTGATGGTCTAGATCATTCCGGGTAGATATGTTCCTGATCTGTATGATCTGTATGATCCATATCTCATGTTGTCGGGCGGGAGCCGAATAATCTGCATGGTCTCGTACGAACGTTAGCACATGTTTTCTGTGTCGGGATCTGTACTACACAGATCCTGCGCAGCATATCATAGCGGCATGCTGGGGTCTAGATTTGGTCTACGTTTTCTGTGTCGTGATCTGTACTGCACAAATCCTGCGCAGCATATCATAGCGGCAGGCTGGGGTCTAGATTTTATCCACGGTGGGTAGACAGGTCGCGGATTTACCCGAGGAGGTGTGAACGACTGTAAGAAAACAAAAACAGCCCATACCTTATGAAGATTGTGGCGACCTCATTTGAAGAACCGGGCTCACGAAGAAACCAGTACTGCCACGTCGACGCTAGGATGTCGTTGCGTGTTGTTGTTGTTGTTGTTGTTGTTGTTGTTGTTGTGTTTGTTGTCCATGTTGTTGTCGCTGTGGTCATCGTTGTGTTTGTTGTTGGATCTCATTGTGCGTCATTTGTTTGTTGTTGTCGTTGCTCATCATCTCTTTTTGGTGTTCTCGTGTTCGTTGTCGGTGTTTTTGTCGCTTGTTTGTCGCGGTTGTTTTGGCGGGGTTTCTGCTTACGTGCGAGGTGTTTTTTTTTTGGCTTCTGTTGGTGACATGCTCCTACGCACGCTGCAAATGTTGTTGCTGCTGCTGCTGCTCTGATGTTTTGCTGGTGTTGCCAACAACGGTATTGATGATGCCTAAGACACGTCGCTGATGTTGCTGCTATGATAACACGTTACTGATGGTGCTGTGAGATACGGCTGATGTTGCTGTGAGATACTGCTGGTGTTGCTGGCATGTTGCTGATGCTGATGACAAAAATAATCACGTTGCTGACGTGGTCGATGTTTCTGATGTTGCTCATATATTAGTGATCTCCTCATGTTTTGCTGACATTGTTATTAATAGTATTCCTGTTGTTGAGTTCGGATACTGCTGTTTACCTCGAAGTATACTTGTTTCACTGATGTTGCTGACATGTTTTGGCGGTGACTTGTTTCACTGATGTTGCTGACATGTTTTGACGTTGACTTATTTCACTGATGTTGCTGACATGTATTGACGGTGAGCTTCCCGGTTTTCCTGATCCTCCTGACTTGCTGACTAGTTACCGTATCCCGTATATATCACCCAGAGGGTGATACGATAACACCCCCCCCCCCCTTCTGGGACGAACCTTCAAAAGCGGATTTTATCGACAGCCGGAAGAGCGGGTTCGAGTCTCCGTATGGAGGTTTTTATTATCAAACAACTGCTGTCGAGAGCGCGTATTATAGCGTGGGTAAGCACAATTCGACGCAAGTCGACGAGGGAAGAAAGTGCTGAAAACTTCTCGCGATATAAATGCAAGGCATGAACCGTAGTGGGGGAGGAGGGAGAAGAGCCTACTTTGTGACCCCGGATCTGAGTTACGACTACAGCAGAAAGGAGAGAGAAGAAGGAAGGGCGACGATAATAAATGGGATGGAAAAACAAAAACAATGAACAAAAAAAAACAAAAAACGTCGAGTGACGATGCGTGTGTAGGACGGGAATATCTCGACGACGGCATCTTCTTTTTCAAGAACCGCCCTCTTTCGTTACCGTCGCGCTTGCCCCCCAAGTGTGTTTTTGAAAGAGAACCTGGTCGGAAATTCGTTCCCCCCAGAGGGTGTTTGCTATCGCTAGCGTGTTCTGTACCACTCTGCCCCGAAGTATAAGCTTATCTTGTATTCAGTAGGTAGTGTCTCTTGTAAGGCACCCTATCAATACCTAGTGCTTTCGTGATATGAGGTCCCGTATTTACCAACTTCCCTTATCAGAGTTAGTACAAACCGGCCCCTTGCAGTCAGTAGTGGGCAAAAATGGTGGGCAGAAATTTGATGTCCCTTATATACCGTTTTTCCTTATAGAGGGGGCCCTTAAAACGGGCTACACGTACTGTAGTAATGACAATATTTAGTCCCGACGGTCCTTGGAGATTGAGGGAGAGAGGCGATCCTTAAAGTACGTGTACGTACAGCAGTACAGTGCTCGTACAACAGTACACACTCATAGTCCTCGGCACGAAAGTCTTTTCTGCTGCCTTGCTATGATTTAATAATTATTTATTTTCTGAATTCGGGGAGACGAAATTGAGGGAGAGTGGTGTATGATACGATACTGATGTCGCTGACATGTTGCCGAGCTTCCTGATCTTCCCGATAGTCCTGGTCTTTTGCTCGCGTTGCTGACGTGTTACTGACGTTCCTCGTGTCCCTATTATTTATGGCGCAGCACTTAGTGCTGTCGCTGATGAGTCATACGACTACGGCCATGCATGAAAATGTAGTACCCCCCCCCCCCCCAACCGCGGCCCTATAAGGATGTTGGCCAATATTTTCTTCAAGCAGCGCCGAAAACCTCACAACGTATATTACCGTACAACACGCAAGATAACACCCCCCCTGCAGTAGTAGGATGGGGCTCCGATCTCGTTTTATCCATAACAAGCGAGGGAACACGCACACACAAACGACAAGGGTGGTCTTCGGAAATATCTCGTCATCTTTTTCCATAGACGCCTCGCTCGGAGTTTGCACTGTTATACCATCACATTCGTCCGAGGGGGTGTGCTATCTTTATCACCCCGGGTGATACTGTAAACACTGCTGTCGCTGATGATGACACCGCCCGCCCCTCTAGGGCTGTTGGCTAATGTTTTGTTCACGCATGTTTGTCCACGCATGCCTTTATAGCGCTCAAACCTCACAACGTGTGCTGCTGTCAGCTATACCTTTCTTCACGCCGCCCTCAAACCTCACACCGTTTTTACTGCTATCGCCGATGATTATAATTGACACCCCCCCCCCCCCCCCCCTTTTTACTGCTGTTGCTTACGTTTTGTCTTCACGCAGCGCTCAACGTAGACCCCTTCGAGCCCCACGAATTCACCGACCAGGATGATGCGGCGGCAGCGGACTGGCAGCAGGTGGCGGGGCGAAAGCTGACCAAGATGTGCCGCGCGGGCATCCCCGAGTACTTTCGGGGAGGGGTGTGGAGCAAGGTCATGTCGCCGACCATGGACGAGGCCGGAACACCGTCGCACAAGGTTGGTTTTGCCACTGTTTTTTTTTGTTTCGTCCTGTTTCTGTTTTGTCTTTTGTTTGTTTTGTCCTGTTTTCGTTTTGTCTTGTTTGTTTTTGTCATGTTTGTTTTTGTCATGTTTGTTTTTGGCATGTTTTTTCGTCTTTTTGTTTTGTCTTTTTTTTTTTTGTTTTTAGTCCTTTGGCGGGTGGGTAAAACTTTAGCGCGCAAGCTCACCACACTTTCACATGGTATAAAATACCCGTCGTGTGTCTTGCTTGTCTGCTGGTGTTGGTGTTGTGTTTTTGTTTTGTTTTGTGATGTGGTTTCGTTTTATGTTTGTGCTTCTGGTTTTGGTTGTTTGGTGGGGCTGGTTTGGACGAGGGGTGCGGAATAAGGGAATAAGGCGTTTGGAGGAGGGGTGTGGAATAAGGGAATAAGGCCATGTCGCTGACGACGGACCAGGCTGGGATACCGTCGCACAGAGCTCGTCGCCGTTTTGTCTGATGGTGGTGGTGGTGGTGGTGGTGCTGTGTTTGGTTGTTTTGTTTTGTGGTTGTGCGTTGTGTTTTGTGGTTTTACGTTTATGTTTTGTGGGTGTTTTTTCGTGGTTTTGTTTTCGTGGTTTCGGTGTTGTCGTTGTGTTTGATTCTTTGTTCGGTGAATCATCGTTGTGGCTGTGTTTTGCATTTCGTGGTGTGGTTGTGATTGTGTTTTTGTGGCTTTTGTGGTCGTGGTTGGGTTTTTGTATTTTGTGTGCGTGTTTGTGTTTTTGTTTCATGGTTGCGTGCTGTGTTTGGTGCTGCAAATACGAATGCTCCTGCTGTGTTCGAACACGAAGTAGTTTTGTTTTGTTTATTCCGTGTACTCGTATGAATAGTATGGCTCCATGTTTTGGCCGTGCGGTTCGTTATTCTGTGTCTGGCGGTTCGTGAGTTAGTGTGTGCTAGTGTGTTTGGTTTTGCGTTATGTTTGCTGTTTTTGTACTACGAAATATTGGTGTGTTTGATGCGTGTTGGTGTTGGCGTTGAGTTTGTGTCTTGCGTGTTCGGGCATTGGTGTGTACCTTCTGTTTGGGTTTCATGTGAACTGTTTGGGGTGTGTGTGCTCGTACATGCTTGCGTGTTTTGCGTGTTTTACGTGGTTACTTGCTTGTTTCGCGCCTGTTACTGCTGCTGCTGTTGTGCGTTTCATTTTGCTGCCACGAGGCGAAAGGGCGGCGGGATAACTCTCGAAACCGCTCGCTCGTATGTACGTGAAGATGTGAAGATGTGAAGATGTGAACCAACAAACATGATGTATTTTTTGGCGCACTGCGGGTTGTCTCTGCTTTCTGTTTTTCTTGGCCGCTTGCCCTTTCATCTTTCTCGGCAAATATTCGACGTGGCACACGTGGACACGAGCTACAGTAGCAGTGGTATTACGGGGTGGGCTAATGTAGTAAATAGAACCTACGGTACACACAAATACCTAAAACATTCCACCATTTTTACTAACAAATTTTGGTCCTATTTACTAGTGTTTACTATGCCCCCCCGTTGTATTGATAGTACCCAATTTGGCCGAGGAGTGAATAATCGCCGCACGTACTCCTAGTCGCCGCCTTCCGGAATAGCCGAACGACTCATCTCACCTTTTCCCTTAGAACCTTCACGTACAGAAATGGCGTACGAAGTAGGGGACCAGGTTTTGTGTATACTGCTGTTATTGTGTTAAGAGTGCACGGTACGTACATGCCAGGTTTATCTATACGTTATACTGCCGTTGATGGGTTGGTGTATGCGGCATAGTTTTAGCGGTGTGTATGTATACCTGGTATGTACGAGTGCTTGTGTACGCGTGTATCGTCTACGTTATTTGTATATCTACAGGGCGACTTTGCATTGCGTACATTATGCTGGGATGATACCCGTACGAGCACCACTAAAAAATATCCCATACTGCGGCAGTACGTACGGAGTCATTCACGTGTACCATTAACATATACCACATATATAAGCAGTACGAGTAGGCAATTCATCTGTAGGGTTCAAGTACTCATGCTACTGCTGCTGCTGTTCGTACATACACGAAGTATACATATACCAAGTAATACCAGGTACATAGACGCAATAGTCTAGTCATTTATTTGCGGACTACTTTTCACATGCTTCTTTCTATAAATCAACCCCCCCTCCCCTTCCCCCCCCCCCCTCCCCTTTTAACACTCACCAACTCCGCTTGTCCCTGGCGGCGGTGTTGGTGGTCTGTGTCTTTGTCACCCCTCGCCTCATTCCCACAGCTGCAGCAGGAGCGCATCTGGACTCGAGTCTTGGAGAAGGTTTTCGAAGGCGACGGGATGGGCGAAGAGGTCCCTGGGTACGGGGCGGAGCTGCGCCTCGAGGACCACTGCCTCAGCGCCGAGGGGGTGAGATATATATGTGTGTGTGTTCTTCACATTAAACCTTCCTTTCTACCCGTCGACATCCAGCACACCCAGTGTCCGTGCCGATTCTTCATCCTAAAAATGTACCAGTTCTATATACTAGGGAGAGAGAGCTGAAGCGCTGAGCCGAACCGAACCGATTGAGCCTTTTGAGCTTGTCGGGGTGTTTGTCATTTTTGCCTTTCCGCCGGTGTAGGTGTACGTGTGTATGTGTAGACCCTCGTGTTTTCATGTTGTATATAGACTGTTTTTTTCGTTCATGGTTTTTGCTGCTGTTGCTGTAGACCTGTAGACGTCACGTTTCATGGTTTTTTTTTTCTTGGTTTTTGTATATACGTGCCTTTTTATATATTGTGTTTTTTTTTTTTTCCATTTCCCATTATTATCTTCGCTCTGTACTTCTCCCCCCCTATTCGCCTTAACTTCAGACCCGGGGTACGGAGTCACAGGGCTCTCCCCCCCCCCCCCGCCGCTATTTGCTGGTGGCTAGCAATGTCTGCCTGGTCGTGAAACCGACATGACTTCCGTCCCGGCATGTAGAGATGCGAGGTCTATGGTCATACGACTACGGCCATGCATGAAATATGAATACAGTTTATATCGCGAAAAGACTTCGGTACCCTCCTTCCTTTGACGCGCATCGAATTACCCTCACGTGTCCTGTGTTTTTGTTGTTCTGGTTGCGCTAAGTGCGCCAGTTAATGCATACATACAACATACCAGCACCTTGAGTAGGCATGTTAAACATACGAACGTTACACCCCGGTGGTTTCGAGCTGACTGCTTGAGTTCTCGAGTGGGCGAGAGAGGCTAAAAAGCTACGGTATATTGAATGTCAGGAGACGATATACGGGGTAGTTTTTTTGTTTCGCTCCGCTTCAATATTTATATATAGAGACCAAGGGCGCACAAAAAAAAAAGTTATCGACACCACACACCCCCCCCCCCTATATTGGAGGGAAGAAACCGGACCGTTGTGATCCCAGAAAACAATAAGTCAAGTTTTTTTTTAATTACCCCCCCCCCCCCGACCAGCGAAAAAAAAATGGGGGGGTCTCTAAAACCAAGTTAAAAAAGGGAACAAAAAACGAAAAAAAAATGGTTTTCGCTCATTTCGTCCTGTGATCACAGCGATCCGGTTTGTTTTTCATTCTGACCTTCCCACGTGTGTGGTGTCGTTTTATCTTTTTTTTTTTTACGCCCCTGGAGGGACGACCTATTTCTCGTTCGGACTTCCCACACGAAAGCTGGTACGAAGTATGTTATTGCATATACTGCTGTTACGGGAGACCATAGTAAATAGGACCTACAGCAGTATACACACAAAAATGGTATATATACGAGTATACCCTATTTTTAGTAACAGTATTTGGTTATATTTATTTACTACGGTCCCGCGTAATACTGAACACTACCAAGTAGCTTGTTACGGCTTTTACTACTAATAATGTGCATGTTAACCCCCTTTAGACCTGCATCCCCTTCTTGGGGACGAAACACGTGGGATTCGACGTGAAAATACTATTCCATACCGCTCTATCCCGAAATACAGGCACCTTCTATACATGAATATTCAATAGAAACGGTGATTATATTTCGGGACAAAAGGTACATACTTGTTTGTGTACAGCGCAGTACAGCAGTAGTGGTCCCTCTATAGTGCCGGTATATATGCACCAGCCATCAATACCGGCACTATAAAGGCAACCGGCACTACCCCGCACACTGTGTACCACACTGATGAATCCCATCTGCGCCGAACGATTCCACCGGCACTACGATAGAGGGACCACTCCTGCAGACAGTATAAGGACTTTACTATTACAACATTACAACCCCTTCAGAACTGCTCCCGCGTTTTTCGGGGACAAACTACTTGAATTTAGTGTTTTTTTTTTCTCCTCCTTAACATGGGCATGCAGTTCTGAACGGGGTTATTACCTTACCAGGTACTTCTGTACGTATTCGTACTGAGTACTGCAGATGATTGTCCGTCACAGGCCGGAACCGTCGTCTCATGTGACGTCTTTGGGAGCTGAACAGCTGAATGCAGCAGAGCCTTTTCCTTTTGCCGGGCTCTCGGGGCTGTTTGACCGAACTATGCGGGGGGACGGCGGTTGTTCCACAGTAGTTATAGGCCTGTGACTGACGGGCTGGTCGAGCCTTGATACTGGTATACTAGAATGTAGTGTGGGCCCTCTTTATATGCCAATTTTAGTGTTGGACCTCTTAATGTGCTAGTTTTCGCCTGGGACCTCTTAGTATGCTAATTTTAGTGTGGAACATCTTACTATACCAATTTTAGAGTTAGGCGTCCTTGGTTGTGTGACTGATGGCGGCCGGAATTACTACTGCTGCTGTCGTCCGCCTCCCGTCTTCTTTGGTTTGCCCCCCCCACCCCCCCACCGGTGCTTTAGTAGTCTTGACTCTAGTCCGCCATGTTTTTCATTTTTTTGTTTTCATTTTTTGTCATGCTTTTTTTCATATTCTGTTACCGTTTCGCGTGTATCGGTATGCATTGTATGATCGTACGGAGTATGTATGCACACATGTACACAACAGCAGCCCGGTGTTCAGTGGTGAAGCATATCGTGCGTATCTATGATACATATTATATGTGTGTGTGTTCCTTCACATTAAGCCTTCCTTTCTATATACCCGTCGACATCCAGCACACCCAGTGTCCGTGCCGATTCTTCATCCTAGAGAGGTACCAGTTCTGTGGTCACAAAACTACGACACAGAGATACTACGCTAAGTGCAGCAATAGGCTTGCGTGACAGAAGGCCTCTCTCCCACTGAGGGCATACCAACTTTTTAGTACAGCAGTAGTGATCCCTCTATCCCTCTATCGTATAGTGCCGGTTGAATAGTGCCGGGTGCCCCGCTATTTTAGTGTTGTGGAATCGCTTGGCACAGATGGGTTCAACTGCAGTGTTGCAGTGTGCGGAGTATATAGTGCCGGTTGCCGCTATAGTGCCGGTATTTTTGGCTGGCGCATACCGGCACTAGGCAGGGATCATTGCTGCTGTACGTATGTATGTAAGAAGAGCCAGTACAAAAATACACAGACGCCTTTGCAACAGGTGAGTTTCTCTGCTGTAGCGAAATTCTTGACCTCATTCATCACAGCGGAATTTTTTGTAGTTGTTGTCTTCCATTTTTTTTTTCAAGGAAGAAAAAAGTGTCCCTGCTATGTATAATGGACGACTCCTGTGTCGAATAGTGCGGTATATCGTCTCGTTAAAAACAAAAACACTTGAAATATTTCATGCCCACTCTGTCCTTAAATATGAGGACCGTTTGTACAATACTAGTTAATCTAAATGTTCCTTATATTTTGGGACAAGAGTGATGGACTATTACTAATAGCCCTTCCAAGACGTTGATCGTTGATTCTTAATTGTGGTCTGACTTTCGCTTCCCTGTTTGCAGCCATTCTTGTTGTGATTTTTGTTTTTTTTTGGCTGATCGCGCACGTTTTCTTGTACACCGGTACACACATCGCCTGTGCCCGCGCGATCCCGAGGCGGCTGCTAAGCCTGCCTCCCGCCCTAGACCGCAAGCAACATACCAGCGGCGCGTATCGCTGTGACAGGTCGATCCATGTGAAGGGTACCCTCGCGCGCTATGGGATTCGCCAATGTGCGGAGTAGTGCCGGTTGCCGCTATGTGGCTAGTGCTGGTACTGTTGCCTGGCGAATACCGGCACAAAAGAGGCACCGGCACTACTACAAAGTACCGGGCTGGGTTACTGCTGCAGCCTACCGTGCTGTCCTTAAATATAAGTACCGTCTGTATAGTGGTATTTAAATCCAAACGGTCTTAATATCCTGGGACAGCGTGGTGTGGGATATATACGTGAGATATTATGGAGGTCGCCTCCTCAGATGATGTCGGCCGTGTCGGGGTCTTGAGCAGGGTTGGCCGAGGCCTTGACGCGCACTTTTCTTTCTTATATGTGGCAAGGAGGTGCCTCCACAAAACCTCCCTCGCATCTCGCAAGGAGAGATCTCATAGGTTAGAGAGTGGGAGTGGGGGTCGTTCTCGTAGAAGACCCTTCACTCCCTGGTAGCGTTCTGGGTTTGTATTCCCGAACGTCAACCATATGAAGACCATCCATGATGGCAGGTCTCGTAGACCGGACGTTGGTTAACGTATCTTCATGGTTGGCATTTGTGATCAGAGGTTGACGGTGTCTACGTACCCTATCCTCCACAATATACCGGGTTTTCATGTTTTATGTATTCTTCGTCTTACGACCACTCCCCGGAAGGTGTATCTTGTACGAGAATACCTGATACCTGGGAGATATTGAATACCTGACACATGTTTTTTTCTTTTTTTCTTAGCGCGCACTACTACTGCTGTATTGTATGGCGCATGTTGGACAACTGCTGTAACGGAATCGAGAATGGAGTTGGCCCGTGTGCATGCGCATACATACACATGCCCGACAACCTACAGCAGACAAAGACGACAGCAGTTCAGTTCAGTCCATTTTATTTTATTTTTTATTGTCGTGTTCCTCTTTATTTCTGCCCTATGTACGTATATATAATATGTACTGTACTTCTATTAATAACTTACACCACGGCTTGTTAAAATAGCCGGCGAGTGTAAAATCTCCTATGAATATGTATCACGTACAGTAGTAGTGGTCCCCGAATATGGCGGAGTGAATAAGGCTGTGTCCCTATATAAGACGGTATACATCGCTTGGCACGACTGGAACCCGACTGACGAGTAAGGCGGTTGCCCCCAATAAGGCGGTGGTATTTGTATGGGTCTCGCACACCACCGCCTTGCGTATTCGGGCACCACTTACGTGCTCTGTATACGTACCGGAATGGCATACAAGAAGTTGGGCTGGAAAGTACAAAATGACGATGAAAACAATAAAATAAAACGTGTTGGTCTAAACAGGACTGAATCATCATTGGCATCAGTGCATGCATGACCAGAATCATCCGCCTCGGGCCGTAGTTCCTATTTTCTTGACATTAAACCGTTCTTTCCACCCAACTGCATCAGTACACGTATTGTAGTGTCCGTCCTGGCGTGTACGGACTACTGTATATAACTCATATAACGGGGGACCGTGATAAATAGCAGACGATGGAATGCCATACTACGACAGGCATGACCTACCCTGCTAGCAATCCAGCTACGTGAAAGAAAAAAAGAAAAGAAAATATTAAGCGAAAAGGAAATAAATGAATAATTAAAACGGAAAAAAAAACAGACGAAGTCGTACTCGTAACAAAAATGCGTCAGTGGAGTTCAACCAGTTAACCTACGGTACACACAAAACTTACATATTTTCCTTTTTTTACCATCAGTATTTGGTCCTACTTACTATGGTCCCCCGAAATAGTTGACCCTTTTCCCAACACCGAACATGATCCCATTCTATTTCCAAGTGCTTTAGCCCCCAAAACGGGGGTTCAGGGTTTTCAAGGGGTTACCCCTTTGGCTATTCTGCACTGTAGAAAAAAAAATGTATCTGAGTCTAATCACACCTCCGACGCAGATCATAGAGATCATTCCCACTTCTCATGATCTAAAGCAATAGACCTTTCAAGGTAAATCCATTCCCGATCTTGCACATCTGTATGATGTAACTCATGTTGTCGGGCGGGACCCGTACGTGTAGTCTGCACGATCTACATAGCCCATGGTTCCTGGGGTTGGGTCTGTACTATGCAGATCTTGTTCAACCTCTCACGACGGGAGGCGAGGAACTAGACGATCTAGACCATGATCTAGATCATGATCTATCTGTCCGAGTACGAGTAGTTTGTCCCCAAAACGGGAGTGTATTACGGGTGGACCATAGTGAATATGATAGGAAAACCAAATATTGTTGATAAACATTGATACATATATACTGGTAGGTTCTTGCGTGTCCCGTAGGTCCTATTTATTATGGTCCCCTCTAATAGGATCCTCTAAAAGGGGCCGGGTGACTTAGTAAGAACGCCTTTGGGTCCCGCGCAGATGGATTCACAAGAAGTGCAGAGAGGGGTTACCGGCTGTTGTGCTGACGATTGTCTCACGAAGTTTTTTTTGCCGTAAGATTCTCCTGTTGGGCCACTCTTTGCAGGCTTTTTACGCTATGCTTCGGTCGAAGGAATCGAAAGAGCGGTTGGCGGGTGGGTCACCTATCGCTTGAGTTGAGACGCGGTTTCTTGCCCCTGAATGTGGTCCGAGTATTCGGCTGTTCCCCTGTTTAATAAGAAGGGGGCATAGATGACAACAGCAGTACGGTGTATGCATACACCTACTAAGCTGTAGCCGTTGTAGGTATGGCCAGCGGGGTTCACCACTTGTTCGACGCTATGGTTGAGTGTCAAAAACTGCCGTGTAAGATACGATATAAGGCATACGAATGGAACCAGCCCTTACCCGAACCCTTGAGACAATCAGAGACGCAATCGACGATTGGCTACGTAAGCGTTAGTCCAGTCAGACCCAAGGGACCGTTGGTTGGCATCGTTGGTGCCCTCTTGTCTCCCTTGTCTCCTGCTGGTACACATCAGCGTGAATCAACCATGGTACACGCACCTCGGGTAGATAATCGATTCCCACTTGGTACTTGATAGTCTAGCCCTTTCAAGGCAAATCTATTCCCTATACATGTGTACGAGAAGCTCGTATTATCTATTCATAGCTCATCTTGCCGGGTGGATGGAACCCGTATAATCTGCATTTATATCTAGCGCACCTTGCCCGTGGGTCGGATATATACTGCTGTGCATATCCTGCTCAACCTCTTACAACGCTGGGTGAGGAACTAGATGATCTACTGTAGACAGATAGATAGGTAGAGAGATGGATAGATAGATAGATCATGATCTTTGTCTGTCCGGGGTGTGAAATATAGCGACGAGTGAAGTGTGAAGAGTGCGGTAATTGTCAACAGGCTAGGAAAAGCGTGCAGCTTGTAGCAGTAGCAGCAGCAGCAGCAGCAGCAGCAGCAGCGGCCGCAGCAGCAGCCGCAGCAGTGGTACGATGCAAGTCTCGCGATGCTGCCTGACTGCTTGGGGTGCTATCACGCGCTTCTATTACCCCCCTACGTTGCTCACGCCCAGACGCATTGCCTACCCCCTTCCACCCCAGCCAGCAGTCCGGGCGGCTTCTTCCTAGTGCGGTCGATGCTACTGCCGTCGCCGATGATTTTCGACACGTGTCCCCTCTGGATCCCCAGAGGGGCCAGAGGGGCCAACGGCCCGGTGGGCAAGGAGTGCTTAGTGCCTACCAGTCTGGTGCCTACCACGTGCTCGAGAAAATGGTTGGACATGCCCTGTGTACGTGACGAACATAAGCTAACCCTACTAATACGGGAGGGCATAGTAAACACTAGTAAATAGGACCTATGCTACACACAAAGACCTACCAGGGTATATGTTACCTATTTTTACTTACAATAATTTGGTCCTATTCACTATGGTCCTCCGTAATTACGGGAGACCATAGTAAATAGGACCAAATGTTACATTAGGTACACAATAGGGAAATATATACGTACGTATAGATATTTGGTCTACCGTAGGTCCTATTTACTATGTGGTCCCCGGTAGTAACCCTATATATCCCGAACCCTTAACCCATTCAGAACTGAAAAAAAACGATCCCACTCTAATTCCAAGTAGTTTGTCCCCAAATACGTGCGACCAGTTCTTGAGGGGTTAAGCCAATCAGACCAAATCAACCATTGGTTTTAGCGTTATTCCCCTCTTGTCTTGTGCATCTAATAAGTTGGTAATAAGTTCTACCGCGGTAGTAGGCATAGGCCTCGCGCCCGTCTCGTAGATAAAACAGTCAGCTCCCGGTATTTTTTGTAACACGTACGGTATTTTTTGCTATTGACCCTATACGGGTTATACCGGCTTTTTACCTCTTGAGGATCTCTTGAAACAAAACTGTCGGATAAACTGACATTTGAGGGAAAAATAATAGAGATCTAAAATTTACCGAGAAACTGACTTTTGAGGGAACATAGAGAGCTGGAGTCCCGTTTTGGGGACAAATTACTTGGAATTAGAGTTGTGTGTCCCCAAAACGGGACTGCAGTGCTAAAGGGGTTAAAACTCACGGAGAAACTGACTTTGAGGGCAGGTAAATAGCCCTCTAAAACTCACAGAAAAACTGACTTTATGAGGGGAAAGTAGAGAGCTCTAAAACACATAAAAAAATCTGACGCACGTATTGTACGAGGGAAAGTAAAGAGCTCTACGTACGTAAAACTCACAGAAAAACGGTCTTTTGCCGAAACTACCGACTTTTGAGGGGAAAAATAAAGAGCTGTAAAACTCTCCGAAAAACTGACTTTTGACGGAACAGGAACGAGCTCTTTAAAATTCACCGAAAAGCTGTGACTTTTGAGGGGAACAAAGGTGCCCTACTGCTGTAGCTATGCGAGCGATCAACACAAACGATGTTGGGTAGTTGCTCAGTAAATGGGACCAAATATCGTTATTAATAGTAAGAATAGGTAATTGTCTAGGTTTTTGTCTACCGTAGGTCCTATTTATTTACTACCGTAATAGGATCATGCTGTGCCCGTGCTGTATACTAGGACTCCTTGCATTGCAACCATTGTACCTAGGACACCAACGCTTGGATCATATCAGCCTCCCAATCACGCAGTGACCATTACTACTACTACTGCTGTATTCTTTGCTTGAAAAAAAAAATGTTATCTACTGCTGTAAATACTTTTGGGTCTCCCACCAACGCCGGATGTTACTGCTGTAATACTTTTGGGTCTCCCACCAACGCCGGATGACAACACACTCATTTAGTTGGGTTGGGTTGGATTGGGTTGGGTTGGGTTGGGTTGGGTTGGGTTGTGTTTTTTCATCAAGTTTCCTCTTCGAAGCCTCGAGAGGGTTATATAACATGGATATCCTAACGGCCCTTACATTTCCGGACAGAGTGGTAAAATCGTACCACAGGTACAGTACCATATGCTGTAATCAAGATAACACTCGCCCTCCCCCCGCCTGGGACGAATTTCCGAGCCGATTTTCTTCAAAAACAGGGGGGAGGGAGGGAGGGAAGACACACACCAAAAATATTTGTGTGTGTGTGTGTGTTTTTTTTTCGGATTTCGTCGAGATTATTTTTATATATGGACGCAGCGCTCGACAGTTGCACCCGTCCCGTGGTGGAGATGCTCAGCTTGGAAAATGCAATTTGTCCCAAGGACGGGGGTGTGTTATCTTGTATCACCCGTGTGATACTTGATTGTACAGCAGTAGGTGGCCCCCTTTAAGGGACCCCCTCGATAAGGGAAAACGGTATATAAGGTACCTCTGATTTCTGTCCACGTTTTCTGCCCACTATATAGTGACTGTAAGGGCTCCGGTACCAAGTCGAATAAGGGACGTTGGTATATAAGGGACCTCCAATCCCGAACGCACTATGAATAGTAGGGTAAATGATAGCAGCAACAAGCAGTATCGACATGCGGTTGAGTTTTGTTTTTTATTTATTGCTTGACATATTATATATACGAGCACTTCCGTTAATGATCCAATAGATACAGTAGCTGTAGTAGCAGTAGCGGCAGTAGCAGCAGTAGTAGCAGCATGGCAGTAGTAGTACCGAAGTTGGTTGCGGTTGCCATTATGTTTTCGTTTATTTCTTGGCGTGAGAGAGTAGAGGGGAGGACGCACGAATGGTTAAGCGTGAAACGAACTGTCTCCCCTCTCCCACCCTCAACCCCACTCCTCTAAGTGCCGCCCCCTATAGGAGGAGGAGGAGACGGAGGTTATTACCCCATCACACGTGCGATACTATTACACTTGGTACCAAGTATGCTACTATTGATATTACATACTAGTATAGTAGTAAGATAACACACCCCGTCGGACGAATTTCGAATCTGTTTTTTTTTTTCTCGACAAGATAGGCAAACGCTGAGCGAGGATGCGTTTTTTATGCAAAACCGTGTCGACTTACGAGATATTTTCAAAGGCGCGATATTCGTTGTGCGTGTGTGCCCCCCCCCCCCCACCCCGCACAACGTCTCATACGTGGAATGATCGTATCACGTAGTGTGTATATGGTAAGGGCACCCACGAGGCAGATACATATGTACGTAATACCCATTGCTGTCTCTGGGAGTGGCCGCCACACCAGAAATTAAATTAATTCATTGGAGGGTGTCGTCCATATGCAAGTCCGCCTCACAGGCGGTTCTTAGCAGGATGCAGCTCACCCTTCATCCGGCTCGCTATATATATCCTGACGCTTTGCGCTTGGTGCAAGCAATGTCTTCCTGGTTGGTGAAAACCCAACGTGCTCCGTCCCGGCATTGTAGGGATGCGAGAGTCTATGGTCATACGACTACGGCCGTGCACGACATGAGTACACCCACCCCCCCCCGTCTGTGGTCAAGGGTGATGGCCGAAACAACAAAAACGAAAAACAAATGACCGGGTGTGTTCTGATGTGTGTGCGTTTTGTACGGTAAATAACGTGAGGGGAATCGCACCCAGCAAACAAAATACGTTGGGTGTAGGGGAGTTTGCTGATGGGTGATCGGTGTTTTGAGTGCTGGATGCGACCTCGCACGGAGGTAGGCAAGCAACAAATGAGCACGCCCCCTCTGTTTTTGGCGTGAAATAGTTCGACGACGAGCTCGCGCGCGCGTGGTGATGTTTTTTATGATTAGTCAAGCTTTTCGGCCGTGGAAGTGCCGTGTTGGTGGCGGTTGCTGCCGGTAGCGGTGATGAATGCACGGGGGATAAAACATGTGTTTTTTGTACCAAAACACCTCTGTAGTACTTGCGTGTATGCCGTTTGACATGTTTTCGGTTGTGTGTTGTTCTTCACCCCCCCTCCTACTTATTGTTTCCCTTGTAGTTGTTTCCCTTCTAATTGTTCTACTCCACTTCGTTTTTTTCCGCCCCTGTCTGTCTGTCTGTCTGTCTGTCTGTCTGTCTGTCTGTCTGTCTGTCTGTCTGTCTGTCTGTCTGTCTGTCTGTCTGTCTGTCTGTCTGTCTGTCTGTCTGTCTGTCTGTCTTCCTTGTCTGTCTGTCTTTTCTGTCTCTCTGCCTGCCTGTCTGTGTCTCTCTGCCTGTCTGTCTGTGTCTTTCTGCCTGTCTGTCTGTGTCTCTCTGCCTGTCTGTCTCTCTGCCCGCCTGTCTGTCTGTTTGTTTGCCTGCCTGCCTGCCTTCCTGCCTGCCTGCCTGCCTGCCTGCCTGCCTGCCTGCCTGCCTGCCTGCCTGCCTGCCTGCCTCTCTTCCTGTCTTCTCCCCCCTCTTCTCCCCTCTCTCTTGTCTTCCCTCAAACCTTCACGCACTCGCTCGACAACGGACGACGACGACACAACCTATCAACTATCAAAACAACCAACACAACCTAAACAACGCCCCCTCCTCCCCTCTAAAGCGAGCGGCGGCCAGACGTCTCCTCGTGACGATAAAGCACATGCTCGCGGTGGACTGGTCCCCATCCCTGCTGGACATCGTGCCGTTGCTCCTCGTCTACATGCCCGAGAGCTGCGTGTACGGGGTGGTGGAGGAGATGTGGGGCATGAAGCCGCTCTTCTTCCCGCACAACGAGGGGGAGTTCGAGTCTTGGGCGGCGACATTCAGCGTGAGTTTTTTTTTCTTTTTTTTTTTCTTCTTTTTTGTCACTTTTTACCCGCGTCGGATTATAGACAGATTTTCGTTTCCCGCTTCACACAATGATCCGGATATTTTTGGGAAGATATATTCCTGAACTGTAGGATCCATAGCTACTGTAGATATTTCAGGGAAGATATATTCCTGATTTGTAGGATCTATAGCTAGATATGCCAGGGAAGGTATGGTCGTGATCTGTAGGATCTATAACTACTGCAGATATGTCAGGCAAGATGTGGTCCTGCTATGTGGGCGCCGTATAACTTGTGCATGATGAATTTATACGCATATACAGGGCACGTGTTTCACTGGGTTGGGTCTGCATGGTACAGGTCCCTACAGCCTACAGCACACCTCGTAGCGACAGGTTATAGTGTCTAGAGGATCTACAGAAGATCGTTATCTACAGTATCACGGGGGACTATAGTAAACAGGCCCAAATGTTGTTCGTAAAAAGGAAAACACTATTCGGGATCGGGAACCGATATAAGGATAATCTGCAGTTTGTTGTTATAGAGAGAATTCGGCGTTATGGTTCATATTCTTTGGCTGAACACGTGCACTACGTAGCCCACTTGTAGCAGCAACGGGCTTCGTTTGGTTGGTCGCGCTTGTGGGAATACCAAGTGGATACCGCACGGAACGGTGCTGGTAAGACTGGTAGAACACGCGAACAGACAGGGCTGTTGCTTGCAACTGGACAGCGGTCGTTCGCTGGGCCAGGTATTTCGTGAAGATACATATACCGGTAGGTTGTTGTGTCTACCGTCGGTCCCCTATTTACGGTTATTAATAGTATCTATTAATAGATGATCTACTGTAGATCGTTATCCGCAGGATTACGGGGGGCCATAGTAACTAGGGACCACATTTTGATTATTAATGGTGAAAATAGGTGAATACATACCAGGTAGGTTTTTGTTTCTACCATAGGCCCCCTATTTGCTATGCTCCCCCGTAGTTGTATGCTTCATCTAGATGCCCGACGCGCGAGCGAACCTTCCCACTGCTGCCAAGTTTTAGACTCGTGCTACGAGTACAGCAGCACGTGTGGAGGTTCACCATGCTTTTTTCTGAAGCGTGGTCACACTTGATCTCTATATACGAGTACGCTTGACCCAAAAACTGATTTCGGAGGAAAACAAAGTGAAATTGCTACAATAGCTATATGTGCAATGCCCGATAGTCAATCCCATGGCCTCGAGTGTAAAATGAACAAAACGGCTACACGAGAATGAAATATCCGATGAACCCCTTAAGAACTGGTCCCACGTTTTTGTGGACAAACTGCTTGGAATTGGTGTGGGATTTTTTTTCAGTTCTGAATGGGTTAAGGAGCCCCGTCATCATTCAGAAAAAAACAGCCAAAATAAGGTATACCGTATACCTCTCTCGTAACACGCTTCTTGTAAACCAAGTGATTTTGTTCCCCCAATAATAAGGGCGCTGTTCTACAAAGGGTATACTTCAGTATAGGTATTAACGCGCATACAGCGCATACATGCCGTGCACGAATATTTGTAAATGCATACTCCGTGTATATAAATATATGTATACATACTCCGTATATGTAGGTATGTATACATACATAATCCCGTAATAACCCTGTACGAGTACGATGATACACTTGGACTTCTTTCATTCAGTACGTGGTGCCTGGCACTTATTTACACTCGAACCGACTTTCTTCTTTTGCTGAAACCGTCCGTGTAGGCGCGCTTAGACATCGTGCCTGGTTGTACTCGTACTGGTACATAGTTTTACTAAACCCAACTTTCTCTTTTTTTTTTTTTTTTTTTTTTTTTTTTTTTTTTTTAATGTTTGGTGCTGATATCGTTCATGTACCTGGTACGCAATGCTACTTGAACCAAGCTCTGCTTTCTTTGCTATATTTTTTTTATGTTTGTTGATGATATCATTCATGTGCCTGGTACTTTGCTCCCTGGTATGATGTGTACATCTTACGTTTGTTGCTGATATCGTTCATGTGCCTGGTGCTTGGTATTTACGTTCAACTCATACTTTGCTTCCCTGGGATGTACATCTTACGTTTGTTGCTGACATCGTTCATGTGCCTGGTGCTTGGTATATACGTTTATTCCACCCAACTTTTTCTTCTTTTTTGCTCTGTGTTTTTTCTATTACCGGTGATATCGTTCATGTGGGCGTGCGCTGAACATGGATGGTGTCCGGTACTTCATTTGTACTACTGTAAAAACCAACTTTCTGTTCTTTGCTAAATTTTCGTTGTCATGTCGGTGATATCGTTCATGTGGGCGGGCGCAGAACATGGTGAAGGACTTCTTCCCCGAGACGTCGAAGGAGATGGCTAAGTGCGGCGCGGACTCCCCGCAGCATCTGTCGCAGATCTTGATCCGCATGTTCGTGCCGATCCTGCCCCTAAAGTGAGAAACCATACTCTAAAGAAGAGACTGACACGCTTTTGGGGTGGTGGTGGTGGTGGTGTTGGTGTTGGTGGTGTTGGTGGTGTTGGTGGTTGTGGTGATGGTGATGGTGGTGATGGTGGTGTTTTTGGTGTTGTTGGTGTTGTTGGTGTTGTTGGTGTTGTTGGTGTTGGTGTTGGTGTTGGTGGTGTTGATGTTGGTGGTGTTGGTGGTGTTGGTTTTGGTGGTGTTGGTGTTGTTGGTGGTGAATGTGTTGGTGTCGGTGGTGTTGGTGTTTATGGTGTGAATAAACGGTTGCGACGGCGTAGCAACTCGTTCATGCCTCTGACGTTTACCCTTTATCGTGTTGTTGTTGTTGTTGTTGTTGTTGTTGTTGTTGTTGTTGTTGTTGTTGTTGTTGTTGTTGTTGTTGTTGTTGTTGTTGTTGTTGTTTTATTGATGTCGGTGCTGCTGGTGACATTGTTGTCGCTGACGCTGTTGGTACTCTCATGGCTTCTGTTGGAGGAGCTATCACGCGACTCGCCCAACACCCCGAGTCGGGGGGAGGGTCTATGCATGCCATGCATGGCGTGCGGCTAATGAGTACAGCCAGTTGGAAAGCATATTGGCAAAAAATGCTTTACCCCTATTATGGTAGAACGTTTCCGTCCGCCCGACCCTCCCCGTCTAATCCTACCTTTGTGTTTTGTGTTTTGTGTTTTTCTGGGTGACCCCTTTCCGCTGCTTGCGTTGTTTCGTTGTGGGTTTTGCTGTGTCTTGGAAGGCATCTGGTGGTGGTGTGGGACGCTTGGTTCTGCGAAGGGAGCAAGGTAATCTTCCGCTACGGCCTCGCTCTCCTCAAGATGTACAAGAAGCGGCTTAAGGCGCTCAGTGAGTGGCAAAACAAATAAAAAAACAAACCGGGCTTGGCGGGGTGATCTTGTTCGCGATGATGCTCTGTCGTCGTTGTTGTTATTGTTTTAGCCGTTATTGGGGGGGTTGAGGGGAAGAAAATGGAAAATCGAAA